>WBMZ01015522.1:0-11772 GCA_013400975.1 Atrichornis clamosus
GGGGGGGGCGCGGAGGGGGGCGGCGAACCCCGGCCAAGTTGTCATCGGGAATCACACGGCTCATCCTTCGCCCCGGCACGAAGGTGCGGAGCCACCTGTGATGGGGCTGCACGTGGAGGGAAGGGGCTGAGCCCGCCCGGGGAGGGAAACTGAGGCCGTGTGGGGACGTCGGGGTTCGCAACCAGAGCTCATCAGTCCCCCCAGACACTGGGGTCACCCCGGGGGAGGCTGGGAAGAGCGGAGGGCACTGGTGCTCAGGATCTGGTCCCCAGCCTCCCTCTCCCTCCCCGCTGGTCGTGTCTCCAGGCCGGGATGTCCCGACCCGCCCCGTCCCCTCCCAGCCCGGCCTCAGACGCCTCCCCCGCCTCCTGCCCACCCTCCATCCTCGGTCGGACCTCGGAACCCGCCGTCACCGCCGGACCGATCCCACCCTGGCCATGAAGGGTGTCCTGCGTGGAGGAATGTTCTCCCGGCATGTCAAACGGCACCCCGGAGTGAGTCACCCAACCTCCCCTTTCTCCAGGGACCCCCTATTCCCTCCCTGCCCTCTCCCCCTCCTCCCAGGACTCTTCTGCTGTCCCCATCTCTCAGGCTTGTCCTTGCCCATCACATGCCTGGAGCCCCTGGGCTTCCCCCCGTCATTCTCCCTCCATCCCACCATCCCACTCCCCATTCCTCCTGTTCTCTCTGTCCTTCGCCAGACTCCTCTTCCTCCCACTCCCCAAACCCCTCCTCAGCCTCCCAATCCCGCACCATCCCAGCTTCCCCTTCCCATTGTCCTCTCGCTCTCACAGCACCCTCCAGGTAAGCTGAGGGTCCTGGAGGCCCCCATGCCACCTTCACCAAGGAAAGATGAGACCACCCTTCTTCCCACCCCATTTCCTCCATCCTGTGCTAACGAGGGGCAAGGGCTCCCTCACCAAGCTGAGCTGGAGCATCTCAACTCTTACCCACACCCCAGCAGGCAGCTGGTGGGTGAAAGGACCTGCTCTGTGTCTGTCCCTCTGTCTGGGGACATCTCTGGGGGGGAGAGATGGAAATGAAGTCCCTTCCCCAGCCGCCCCAGGGGCCCCAGATCTGTCTCTGTCCCTGCTCAAAATGTCGAGCTGAGGGTTCGGGTACAAAGGCGCTTCAACCCCAGTGCTGGGCACTGCTGGGGGGTGCCAGTACGGCGGGCACGGGCAGTCGGGACCCCTGGGGTGCTTCCCGTGTCTTTGGATGGGCAGCACAGGCCAAGGCTCCTGCGTGATCCTCACTGCAGAACGGGGGGGATTAGTGATGTTCCTGTTCCTGCCAGTTTCCCTGGATGAGAAGCTGTGAGTGACTTGGGGGGCACAAAGGGGCCCCCAAACTGGAGGCGTAAAGCCATGAGGGGGTCCTGGGTGCTTGTACAGGACAGGGCTGCTGCCGGCAGAGGTTGCTGGGGCAATTTTTGTGGCGTCACCCGCTCCGTGCGGCGCCATCCATCCACCCCGCGCGCTCGGCTGCGGTGCTGCCGGGCAGGTGTAGCCGCGCTTTCACCCAGCAGTGGATTCTCCGCCGCAGCGTGCCCGGCTGCCTGGCAGTGATGGATGTCCCAGCCACGCCGCGCAGCACCGCGGCCGTGAGGCACAGCAGCACCGGCAGGACCGGGACCCGCTGGCACGGCTTGGCGGGCACCGATGGGGCGCTGGGCAGAGGCTGGCGCTGTGCCCCACCGCCCGCCCACCTCGTGCCTGGGGGAAATCGGGCTCCACCGCTGGCACCTGCGGCTTGGCAGCCTCCTCCTGCCGCACGCGCGGCTCCCCCGGCTCCTCCTGCCCCTGATTCTTCCCAGCCATTAATTACCCAGACGGTGTCGGCAGCAGATGGTGAGACGGACCCGCTGCCCCGACTCTTCTCCAGCAGCCACAGCAATTCCCGGCGCTGCGGCGGGTTCTTGATTCGCCAACGCTTGGGCAGCGGCTGCTGCCAGCTCCTGCTGGCACCTGGTGCCAAGGACCATCATCCACTGATGGCCCTGACCTCCCCGATGGGGGCTGGCATCTGCTGGGCACTCCGTGATTCCAGCTTGGCTTGGGCATGGTGCTGCTGAGCAGGAGCTGGGCCATACTGGGAGCACTGGGAGAGGATGGGGGGTCTGGTGGGGAGCAAAGGCTGGGCAGGGGGACACATCTACATCTTCCCCCTTTCCCCATGCAGGTCATGGAGGTGCTTAGCAGCAAACAGAGGGGTTGGACTGACCCTTTCCATCGTGTTTTCCAGGGGTGGCCCCTCCAGGGTGTCACTCCAGTGGGGAAACTGAGTCGTGGAGCTGCGGGCGTTCAGATCGGGGGCACTTCCTCAGAGCTGCGGCTGCCGAGGAGAGCTGCAGACAGACCCAGGTGTCGGCGATGCAGCTCCGCTCGGATCCGCCGTCACCGCGGCTCCCGCTCGCTGTTAATGGGCAGGACGAGGCTCCCTCCCAGGGGCACGGGCTGGCGCCGGGCTCATTACGCTCCCCGCGTCCTTCCCGGCGCGGGGGCCGCGGCAATTTGGGGGAGGTCAAAGCCGCCTCGGCTCGGCTGCGATTGAGGCCGCGTCGCTCCGGGCACTGGGGGATTGGCAGCGCGAGCGGAGCGGGAGCGGAGACGAGGAGATGGAGCCAAGGTGCAATGGGAGCCACCGTGGGCACGGAGGGGGAGTGAGGGGACCTCCTGCTCGCAGAGACATCTGGGGCGGGGCTGGGGTCACTGAGTGGCCCCCAGACCCGCTCTGGACCGCAGCTGCTCAGCCCCAGCCTGTCCCAGTCCATCCCAGTAAGACGAACCGAATGTCCTCGTCTCGTGCTCTGTCAGCAGATGGTGCAGAGGGGGTGCAAGGCCTGAGGGGCTGTGGGGGGACAGGGACCCTGTGTGGGGTCACAACATGGCTTGGGGACTAACCCTGCCCAGGACCGAGTACCTCAGGGAGGAACCACAAACCGAGGCTCGACTCTGAGCAGGGCACTGGGAACACTGGGAATGCCGAGAATGGGGTCCTTAGTACCAAATCCTACAGGAAGGAACCATGAGCCAAGGCTCAGCCCTGAGTGGGGTCGCTGGGAACGCAGGGAATGCAGGGAATGGGGTGCCCAGCATGGAGGCCCTCGGGAAGGAATTGTGAGCCAAGGCTCAGCCCTGAGTGGGATCACTGGGAACGCTGGGAATGGGGTCCCCGGGTCCTCAGCAGCGCCAGCACCAGGCAGCCGCAGGCGGAGGGGAAGTGATTTCTCATTCCAAATCCAATTCCTCTCCAACACGAGCCGATTTTTCTCTCCCTCTTTTAATTCAGTCACTCAAGCTGACAGCTACACTGTGTACTGCAGCCCGGCTACAGGATTGCTCTGCCATATTCCCCCTGTAAATCTCCCGGCGTGTCAGCTCTCCCTTTCACTCTCCAGTCCGCCTGATAAATATTCATTTTATTGGGGTATTTTTCATTTTTCTCTCTCTCTCTCTCTGCAGCTCATTCCTCTCATTGGCTTAATCAGTGTGGGCCTGGGCAGCGCGGTCCTGTACCTGCTGCGGCTGGCGCTGTACAGCCCAGACATCAGGTATGGGTTGGGGTGCCCCGGGCAACCCCCAGGCACCCCCTGGGTCCTCACCCTGGACACCCCCTGAGCTCTCACCCCACACCCCCCAGATCGTGGGGGGCTCAGCCCAGGTGTGGCGAGCAAGTGCTGGGGTGCCCAGACGCACCTTCGTGGAGACGGATGGGAGGCAAATGTGGGTGCAGAGAAGTTGAGGGATTGTATCCCCTCTCCTGGCTCTGGGGGGACGGGAGGAGGGCCCCCCCAGCCTCCAGGCTCCAGGCACTGGGAGGGAGGTGGGTGGTTGGGTGGGGAGGTGGATAAAAGCTGGATGTGGCTGATGGACGAGGGGCAAGAGTGTGGGGAGGGTGGGATTGAGAGGAATGGGAAATGGTGGGATGAATGGTTGGAAAAGGGATGAGGAGAGGGAGGGAGGGAGGGAGGGACAGACAAAACCAGCAGGGAAGGATGAGCAGAGGGAGAGGTGTGAGGATGGATGGAGGGATGGGATGGGGCTGGTGGGATGGGAAGATTAGTGGAGGGAGAGGTGTGAGGAGGGATGGAGGGATGGATGGGTGTGGTGAGGGTGGGATTGAGGGGGGAAGGGTCAGATGGATGGTTGGAGAAGGGATGGGGAGAGGGAGGGAGGGATGGACAAAACCAGTGGGGAAGGATGAGCAAAGAGCAAGGTGTGAGGATGGATGGAGGGGTGGGGGATGGAGAGGGGATGGAGGGAGGGACGGATGGAAGGAGGGCTGTGGAATCACAGAGGATGGATGGGCAGGACAGCTCCATGTTTTGGGGTGACCAGACTGGTTTTCCTGTGTCCCCACAGCCCCCCACTGCCCCCCACCTCGCTCATAATTGTTTGCTCCCGGTAAAACCACTCATGGATTTAATTTGGCAGCAGCTGAGCTCAGCTGGTGATCCAGACACCTTGGCTTGGAGGGTGGGAGTGCAGGGAGGGCGTTTGGGGGGGAATAACAGCCCCCCCATCCCCCAGCACATTAATGCCATTAAACAGCTCCAGGGGGGCTGTGTTTGCAGCTGGCCCCCCTCCATCCCCTAACACACACACAAACATCTTCCCAGATGGAAAATTCTGTTCTTGGCCAGCACCAGTGGATGGGGGGGACGGGAGAAGGGGGGGACATGAGCTGCTCTCTCCAGGGATCCCATCCCACGGCTCCACTGGCCTTCCACAGCCCCTCCCGGGGCAGGATGGGATGTGTCCAATTTGGGAAGGCTCCAAGGAGAACGGGGGATGGTGGTCTTGGGGCTGGGGGCGTGTTGGGGTACAGTGGGGTGGGGGGGGATCTCTCCCCCACTCCTTACAGGTGCTGACGTTCCCGTCACCCCTCATAGCTGGGACCGGAAAAATAATCCTGAACCCTGGAATAAGCTGAGCCCCACAGACCAGTATAAAGTGAGCACTGGGTGAACTGGGGGGGCTGGCAGTGGGGGGAGGGGGGTCAGCCGCATTTGGGGCAAAACACTGCATTTTCCTCGGGAAAGGGAAATGGGGATCAGTCCTGGGGCAAACGCGCAGGAGCCCCCCAGCTCCTTGTGCTCGGATTTGGGGAGGGGGTACCGTGTGTCTCCCCCGCCACGGCCAAGACCAGGCTGCAGCAACACCAGAGGGGGGGGGGCCAAGACCCCCCCTCACCTCCCTGCCTTCTCCAGTTTCTGGCAGTTTCCACCGACTACAAGAACCTCAAGAAGGACCGTCCCAGCTTCTGAGCCGCCCCCAGGACACGCTGGGGCAGGTGGGGGCCCACACCCTCAGAAGCCCCCCACAGCCCCCCAGCTCTGCCAGAGCCACCACACACTGGGCCCACCACTCCCCCAGCACCTCCAAACCGCGTGGTTGTGCCCCCCCTTCAATAAACCACGTCCCTGCAGTGCCCCTGCGCCCCTCACCCTCACGTTGTGCCCACAATAAACTCCTAGGACAGTAATAAATTAGGGGGGGGGGCAAACTGGATGATTTATGATTTCCCAGGGCCATTAATGCCGGAGATGTTATCACCCCCCCCGGGAAGGCTGGGAGGGGGGCTCACATCCCGCTGGAAGCAGGACAAGCCCCCGGGTGCTGCATTTCCGCTTTCCCACGCTCCTGGGTTCTCCCCTCGGCCCCTCGGGAGAGGAAGAGAGCCTGGGGATCATGGGGGGCTCACACCCACACGCGTGCGTGATGCACGGGCGTGTCCTGGACGTGCGTGCACCCCCGGGATACGTGACTGGGGCAGGGTCCGGCTGGTGCCGGGAGTTCCCGTCTGGGCAGGAAGAGGGGGAGAAGGGCATTCCAGGCTACGGAACACCCCCCAGTGTATTCCACTCGTTCCAGGGCTCAGCATCACCTCCTGCCCTCAGAGCCCGCGGGGAAGCACCAGGATGGGGACAGTGAGCCCCTCGCGTTTATTGCGCGGTGCTGAGGGGCTCCGGGGACCTGCCCCCAGCACCCTCTGCCCCCCGGCACAGCACCCACACACCTCCAGGCTCTGCCCCCACTTTTATTAGCAACCCCTCCCCATAGAAAAGTGCAAGATGAGGCTGGAACAAGCGGTGCCCCCCTCCAGGCAGGGTCTGGGGGCGGGGGGGGGGGTCTCTGCACCCTAACACTGAGAGCGGGATGGGCGCGCGCCGCCCCCACCCTGGGGACGCGGCACCCAAAGGTGCTAACGGGGGAGAAGGGGAAGGGGGAAGGCAGGGGGTGGATTTCAGCCTCCCCTTGCCCCCCCGGCGACCCCAGCCTGGCAGGAGGGATGCCCCCCGCTCAGTGGTCGCTGAAGCCGGGCATGGGGAAGGCACGAGCGAAGGTCTCGACGCGCTGGCGAAGGTCGCTCAGGCGCCGCTGCGTCTCCGGGTCCTGCAGCAGGAAGGTCTTGAAGTCCTGGAGCTTACCTGGGGGTGTGGGGGACAGGTGAGAGGGGGGGGGACCCCACGGCAGCCCCATCCCTGCCCAGGTACCCACGGCGGGGACTGGCACCAGTCTGGGGAGCAGGGCTGGCACCAGGTGGGGCACAGTGCCTGTGCCCCATGGGGAGAGGGGCTGACAGGCACCCAGGAATGGGGAAATGGGGGGAGATGGGGACCCCCCACTCACTGGTTTTGCTCTTGACGTCCAGGGCCAGCGCAATGCCCTCGTCAATGAACTCCACGACCTTCTGGAAATCCTCCTCGCGGAAGTGGCGGGAGGTCAGCGCGGGGGCACCTGGGGACAGAGCCCATCAGGGCCAGGACCACCGTGGGGGCACCAGCCCCCCAAGGAACTCCTTGAGTCCCAATCCCCCAAGGAGTTCCCCGAGCCCCAGCCCCTCATCAGGCTCCCCAGGTCCCAGCCCACCAAGCGGCTCCCCAAGCCCCAGTGGGGTCCTGCCCTCTTCTCTGGGACAGAACTGGCTCCGAATTCCCACTTGGAGTCCTCAGAGAAGGGCGAAACAGAGCGGGGACGTCCTGGGGGGAAAGCCTGAGGACGCCCCACCCCAGGGATGGCAGGAAGCCCCCCACAGTGCCCGTCCCTCACCGAGGCGCAGCCCCCCCGGCGTCAGCGCGCTCTTGTCCCCCGGGCACGTGTTCTTGTTGGCAGTGATGGAGACGAGCTCCAGCACCCGCTCCGCCCGTGCCCCGTCGATGCCCTTGGGCCGCAGGTCCACCAGCACCAGGTGGTTGTCGGTGCCACCTGGGGAACAAAGGAGAGGGGTGAGGACCCCTGAGCAGCCCCAGGCTCCCCTCATGGCCCCTTCCCTGCTCTGCAGCGCTGCCTCTCTTCCACCTCACACCCCCCTGCACACCCCACTGCTGCCCAGGGGCACTGAGACCGAGTGGGGCCGCTTGTCCCCGGAATTCCAGGGACGGAGCATTACCTGACACCAGGGTGTACCCACGCTGCAGCAGCGCCTGCGCCATGGCCTTGGCGTTCCTCAGGACCTGCTGGCAGTACTCCTGGAAAGCTGGGGAGCTGGCCTGGAACGGGGGACACCCCATCAGCACAGGGAAGCAGGGTCACCCCCCCACCCCGAGCCTCCCACCCCAGCACAGACCTGTTTGAGGGCCACGGCCACGGCGGCGATGGCGTGGTTGTGAGGCCCCCCTTGCAGGGAGGGGAACACGGAGAAGTTGATCCTGTCCTCCAGGTCGTAGAGGGTCTCCTTCCCCGTCTTCTTATCCACAGAGCGCACGCCCTTGCGGTAGAAGATCAATCCCGACCTGGTGGCAAGAGACGCTGGCACCACCCCTCCCGCTGTCACCCCACGGAGACACCCCCCCGGGCCGCTGCATCCCCACGGAACACGGTCCCTGCCCACGGGCTGGGGGTCGCAGCCTCACCTGGCGCCGCGCAGGGTCTTGTGCGTGGTGCTGGTGACCACGTCCGCGTGCTCGAAGGGCGACGGGATGGCCTTGGCCGCCACCAGCCCGCTGATGTGGGCCATGTCCGCCAGCAGGTAGGCCTTGACCTCCTCGCACACCTGGGGACACCGCGGTCACCTGCTGTCCCTGGCCCCCCCAGGCGCAGCCCCCGGGCCCCCTCCGGACGTACCCTCTTGATGCGGGCGTAGTCAATGAGCCGGGCGTAGGCGCTGGTGCCCGCGATGATGATCCGGGGGCGGAAGAGCCGCGCCGTCACCTCCAGCTGGGCGTAGTCGATCAGCCCCGTGGCCGGCTGTGAGGGACGGACAGACAGACAGACAGGTCAGGGATGGAGAGACAGGTCCGTCAGTCCAGGAACAGACAGGTCAGTCAGTCCAGGAAGACGGGTCAGTCAGGCCCATGGCAGGCTGTGAGGGATGGACAGACAGGCAGACAGACGACTTGGTCAGTCAGCCCCGCGGCCGGCTGTAAGGGACAGACAGCTCGGTCAGTCAGCCCCAGGATGGACAGACAAATGGACAGACAGCTCAGTCAGTCAGCCCAGGGTCAGGCAGATGGACAGACAGCTCTGTCAGCAAACGCAGGGTCAAACGGATGGACAGACAGACAGCCCTGTCAGCCAGCCCAGCGATGGGCAGACAGACAAACAGAGCTCGGTCAGTCAGCCCCGGGAACAGATGGATGGACAGACAGCTCAGTTGGTCAGCCCACGGACAGACAGATGGACAGACAGACAGCCCCATGGTCAGCTGTGAGGGATGAACAGTCAGACAGAGCCAACGCAGACAGCCCAGGGCACGGGTGGGCAGACAGACAGACAGAAAGACAGAGCTCCATCAGTCAGCTTGAGGATGGATGGACAGACAGACAGACAGGTCAGTCAGCTCGAGGGATGGTTGTGAGGGACGGACAGACAGACAAAAGCTCATTCAGTCAGTCCAGAAAAGGACAGGCAGCCAGCTCTGTCATCCTGGGAACAGACGGACAGACAGACAGACAGCTCACTGAGGCACCCCTTTGCCCCCGGCCCTGGGCATCTCCCTTGGCACTGGGACACGTCGGACACGGAGGGGAGGGAGGGCAGGGGGTGGCGGAGCAGCTCGGACACCTCAGGGACACCTCGGGCACCTCCTGGGACCATCCCTCGGCCACAGACCCACCCTCTACCCCCGACTCACGTCGAGCTTGTAGGGCATCGACTCGAAGAAGATGGAGGTGGCCGAGATCCTCTTGACGTCGGACATGTACCCGTGCGTGAGGCTGGGGGGAAGGCGCGGGGTGAGCCTGGGACCCCCGGCGGGCGGCGGGCCCCAGGCTGCCCCCGCAGACCCCCACGTACTGGCCCCCGTCGGGCAGGTCCAGCCCCATCAGGCGCTCGTGGGGCTGCAGCAGGGCCGTGTAGGCGGCGAAGTTGGCCGGGGAGCCCGAGTAGGGCTGGACGTTGACGCCCCAGCGCGCAGGGTCCAGGTCGAACGCTTCCAGCGCCCGCTGCTCGCACAGCAGCTCGATCTGATCCACCACCTCGGCCCCGCCGTAGTACCTGGGGAGACAGGATGGAGTCGCGGGGGGTCCCCCCTGCCAGCCCCCCAGCTGGCCCCGTGGGAACATCAGTGCAGAGGGGCAGCCCCCTCTGGAGAGCACCCGCTCCTGCTCCGGGGCTCCCCTGGATGTCTCCTGCAGCTGAATCCCGGCTGCAGGGGGATCCCCAATGCCCCCCCAGCCCACTCCCCACTTTACCTCTTCCCAGGATACCCCTCCGAGTATTTGTTGTTAAGGCAGGAGCCCAGGGCTTCCAGTGCCGCCCGGCTGCAGAAATTCTGGGGGGAAAGGCAGGTTGGAATCGGAGCAGCCAAAGCCCCCCAAGCAGGAGGTTCCCCAGGCCCAGCCCTGTCCCTGCCCGAGCCCCCCGGCCCCAACCTCAGAGGCAATGAGCTCCAGCCCCCGGCACTGCCGATCCTTCTCCTTCTGCACCAGGCTCCAGATTTCGGGGTCACTCTCGGCCAGGCTCTCCTGCCCCGTCCACCCAGGGATGTGCCCGGTGGCAGCGGCGGCAGCGGCGGGGCCGTGCTGTGCCCGCTGGCTGCCGGTGCCCACCCGGCCCCCCCATCGCTGCAGGGTCTGTGAAAAGAGGGGGGGACAGGCTGTGACCCCACATGGGGGGTTCTAGAACCCTCCTTACCCCTCCTGGAACCTGTGGGTGACAGTGGAAGGAGCGAGACCCCCATGTTCTGTCTCCAGGCACTGGTGTCACCCCCTGAGATGGGTGCATGGGGACCCCCAAGAACCCCACGGGGCACATGGAGACCTCCCCATGGCCCCCCCAAGGCACATGGGGACACCCTCGAAGTCCCCCTAAGGCACATGGGGACCCCCCCCAACCTCCACACAGGGTACATGGGGACCCCAGGGGCCCTGCCAGGTGCATGGGGCCCCCTCCAAGGTTCCCACAAGGCACATGAGGACCCCCAGGGACCCCATAAGGCACATGGGGAACCCCCAGGAAACTCACAAGACACATGAAACCCCCCCCTACCTCCCCACAAGGCACAAGGGGACCCCCAAGACACATGGGTACCCCCCCAAGCTCTCCACAGGGTACGTGGGAACCGCCTGAGCTCCCCACCAGGCACACGGGGACCCCCACAAGGTCCCCATAAGCCACAAGGGGACATCCAAAGACCCCACAGGGTACACGAAGACCCCCTTAAGGTCCTCACAAGGCACACAAGGGATCCCCCAAGACACTTGGGGACCCTCCCCAAGTTCCCCACAAGGCACACAGGCCCCCCCCAAGCTCACGTGCACCCCATGGGACCCCCCCCCTCACTGTACACGGTACTGCCGGGGGTGGGGGGTGCTGTGGGGGACCGTCTCGGGGTCCCCCCCGCCGCCCCGTTCACAACGAGGGGGGGCCCCCAGTGCCCCCTCATCCCGGTGCCCGGTGCCGGGTGATGTAACCACCGCCGCCCCATTGCATCACCCGCGGGGCCGCGGGCACCGGGCAGGGGCCAAGGCCGGTGGCAGTGGCTGTCCCGGCCCCGGGGACTTTGGGACGGACGCAAAGTCCGCGGGAGGGGGGACGGGACGGGACCGGGGAGGGGGGGTACGCGACACCGGGATGGGGGTGCCCAACGAGGGGCGAGGGCAAGGGGCAGGACCAGGATGGAGCTCAGACCCTCGGGGGCGCTGGAGGGGCGAGCAAGGCGTACACAGGGGGAGAACAACGGGGCACCGGGACACCCCCCACCCCCGCCAGCGGGCACCGGGACCCCCACGGGGGACCGGGACACGCCGGGGACTGGGACCCCTGCGAGTACCGGGGACTGGAGTACACTGCGGGCACCGGGACCCCTGTGAGCACCGGGACTCCTCTGGAAACCGGGACCTCCCTGGGACGCTGAAGATCCCCCCCCAGGCACCGGGACTTACCGGACACGGGGGACCCGAGCGGGGCCCCCCTCACCGGGTACCGGGGCCCTCCCCCCGGGTACCGGGACCCCTGTGAGCACCGGGACTCTCCCTGGTACCGGAACGTCCTCTGGGATCCGGGATTCCCCCCCGGACACCGGGACTTACCGTGCACCGGGGACCCGACCGGGCCCCCCCGCCCCCGGGCACCGGGCATCGCCCCCGGGCACCGGGACCCCTGTGAGCCCCGGGAGACACCAGGGACCGGAGTACCCGGCGTGTACCCACGCGGGATGCGGGAACCGGGGATCCTTACCGGGCACCCCTTACCGGGAACCGGGGAACCCCCCTGGGGACCGGATCCCCCTCCCAGCCCCGAGGCTCACCCTGCCCAGGCGGAGTGGCCACATCTCGGTCCGTACTGCACGTGGGTCCCGGCCGGGTCCCGGCCCCGGCCCCGGTCC
>WBMZ01015524.1:0-32260 GCA_013400975.1 Atrichornis clamosus
CCCCCTGCCGCCCCCGCCGCCGCAGCCCCGGTGCTCCCGCAGCGCTCCCGACCCACCGCTGCAGCCTCCACGCGCTCCACAGCGCCGCCTGCCGGTCCCGCTCTGCCCCCCCCGGCTCGCCGAGCCCGACGCAGAGCCCCCGCCCAGCCCGGTGCCGGTCCCAGCCCGGCCCGCGCTGCCCGTACCTGGCCGGTGCCGGGCACCGCTCGCTTCCAGCAGAGCTCAGAAGTGCTGCCGATCGGTACCGAGCGGGCCTCACACCGGCAGTGATGGGGTCGGCGTTCACCAGGACGCAGTGAGAATTCCAGTGGTACGGTAGTAACAGGATGAGAGAGCAAACAGGCCAGGAGAGCTCTGAGGCATGTCCAATCCGTCAAATCCAGAACCAGCCCAGAACTGTGATCCACTATCAGCACGCTTTTCCTTGTCTTAAGGAGCTGGTGACTACCGGGAGGGTGAGGATGAGGGCGCTGGGCCTGGCGGGTCTGTGGTGTGGTGTCATTTGTAACAGGAAAAGGAAAACTTCCTTCATAAACACCCAGTGGGAGACCTCTGTGATGTGCACTTCGACAGAGCAATTTGAAGGAAACCTCAGTGTGACTTACTGAAGCCCTGCAGTCCATAGGGACGAGGAGGAGAGTTTGGACAGGATGAGCACTTACAGTGAATACTCTGGGGTGATGCTTCAAGAAGCTGTGAGGAAGCAGTGAAAGGACTGAGCTCCGTCTGCAAGGAGCCAAGCAATCCTGCCAACTCCACATGCTCACAAACAGCTTAAGTCTAAAAGATTAAGTAAAGTTTTGTAAAGATCATGAGGTGGAATTAAGCCTTACTGGGCATTTTTAAGGGGGGACTATACACAAGTTTCTGGCTTTTTCATGTCATTTTTCATGTGTGTCACATTTTCAAGCTTTTTCCTCCAGTTATTTCTACCAGCAAAATACTGTTGCAAATGGAAAATGAGTTTCTGTGGTACCTGTCAGGAGGAAATTGCCCCCTTTGAGAACCCACGAGCAATGGTTCAGCATGTATGCTGAGAAGATAAGTACTCAGTACATCCAGGGAAGTTTGGAATGGAAATGGAAGACAGTGACTGTCATGGCTGAAGTACAGGTCTAGGGAGGGGGGAGCCCTGGGGCAGTGGGGCGTGAAAGCCCCAGGACTCTGGTCATGAGACCAAGCTGGCAACCTGCATCTGCACATGCTCTGCAGTGCTGTACAGAATGTTTCACTATGGATGTGTGATAATGCAATGCTCAAAGCCAAATAGAAGAGAGCAAGCTCCTATGAAAAGAACTTTGTGCTGGAGTTAACAATGAAGGAGTCTGCTGAGCAAGAATATCTTGCTGTAACTGGGGAAATATGCACCTGTCAAATGAGAGTATCCTGTCCTCTGTATCAGCTCATCTCATCTGACAAACAGAAACTCCAGAACGTCTGTGAAGCAGCCTAGAATATCTTCAAATACCTGGGTTGCACTCTCCAGTGTGTTGGAAATTGGCTCTGCACCACTTTGGGGGTAGAAGATTCAGCAGCTTGTGAGCTGTGACTGAGTGCAGGATCTGCCCAGACACACCTGAACTGCTGGTCAGTGTGTCCCAGGGAGGAGACCACCCTGGGCAGATCCCCCACGGGAGATGGGCGGCATATCCAGCTCACATGGCAGAGGCACATCATTTATATTCCAGTCTTGGAGAAGACTGATGGACACCATGTTCAGATACAATATCCGAGTTCACATCTGGGTTTGGGGTTTTTTAAGTATACTTGTTCATTTGGGATAGAGTGGCAGTTCCATCACAGGTGAAAAGGCGGAGAGTCTATTTTCACCTTTGAAGTTAAAAATGCAGCCGGGACAGAAGCTTCCTGGGTTTGAAACATATACCGTACATCCTTCTCTGGGATCAACAGATTATTCCAACAGGCTATGTCAGACAGTCTAGGACACACAATGGAAGAAATTACCTTCACTACAACTGAACTCAAGGAAGAAAAATATCCAACGGTGTGGACCCCAAAGAAAGTGAAGTATACACACAGTACATGTTGGGGTAAACAGAGACACAAATGAGGGTGTGCATTTCTTCAGGGGTTCAAAGTCAAAGATGACAATCATGGTAATTTGTCTTCCTGGCCAGTTCATAACTCCACTGTAGTACAGAAACTCAGTATCATGATTCTCACATAGTTCATTTCTGGCTGAACTAAAGTGCATCCTTGAAAAAGATCTAGTCTTTTCTAGCAGAAGACACAAAAATGGTGGTACAGAGTCAAATCATAAGCACATCTGACTCATTTACCCTCTCTCTGACAGTGGCCAACACTGCCTAGAAAAGTTCATAAAAATAGGGTAGACAAAGAATGCTCTCTCCCTGGAGCCTCTCCTAGCTCTTATAGATTTGTAATTCAAGAGACCTGCTGTGCCAGGGGTCTTGGCTTTGCATTTAACAGCTTTTGACAAATTTATCTTTTTCAACTTTCATTCAGTATACAGTGACAGTCATGAAATTTAAGGCCATAAAGGACTTATTCTGCCTATTTACATTTGACAAGTACTTTCACACTCATCTCCAATGATCTCTGTTACACAAACCAAGTAAATTGTAGCACATTGGAAAAGTTAACCACTGTAATTTCACTAGCTACGCACTTTCAGCACTGAAAGCACGTGCCTGTTTTCCTTTGGAATTAATCTGTTGCCATTTAAAGCTGTTTGTTTTGGTGTTGCTGTTGTGCCTTACCCCTGGACAACTAAAAACCTCTTTAATATCCAGTGTTTTCACTCAGTACCTGTACTCATACACCCTAATCAGATGACACAACCTTCTAAGTAACTAGAGTTCATAAAACCATAGAAAGGTTTGGGTTAGAAGGGACTTTTAAAGGCCATCTAGTCCCACCCTGCCATGGGCAGAGACATCTCCAACTCATAATAAGGTCAATAAGGCCACTCGAAGCCCCGTCCAACCTGGCCTCGCAGACTTCCATGGATGGGGCAGCCACAGCTTCTTCAGGCAACCTCTGCCATTGCTTTACCAACCTAATTTTAAAAATGATCTCTCTTATATCTAGTCTGCAACTACCCTCTTTTAGTTTAAAACCATTAAACCCAGTTTAAAGCCATTACCCCGTGTCTTATCATTACAGGAGTTCTGCATCTCACATTGTAAAATACTTCTTACACTCTTCAGGTAAGTTTTGTGAATCTCAAATGCTGGGGGTTTTCTTCTGTTTCCTAGAAGCCTTAAAAAATAGGCTGTGGGCTATCCCACCAGGCCCTTCTTGCTGTCTCACATCAACAGCATCTGTTTCCCCCAGACTGTCTACCTGTAAAGATCTGTTATATCACATCTTAATCCTATACTGTCAGCTTCACAGAGCTGGGACACCACATGGATTTTAGTGTCTAAAGTAGTGGGACCAAGAAAAATGAAGCTGCTTGCACTTTAATACAGTCGATTTTTTTACAGACTTATCTTTTTTTTAACATGCAGTCCTCTCTGGAGGAGTGATACACCATCTTCCCCAAGCACGTAAGTTTGCATTTGACTGTTTTAAGATGAAAGATCTATGTGAAGAGCCTTACTCTGCTACACACTCTTCTCCACTATTATCTTCTCTTCATGAGCTTTTTGCAGTTTTTTTTAATGTAATGTGCTGATTTTATTAGTAGAGATCTTGTATTTGCTTCCAAATAATTGTCAAACAACACTGGCTGGAGAACTGTCCCTCTGGTAAAAACCAGAATCTCCATCTTATGCATTGGGCAGTTTGCTAGCAGTATTCCCTGTTTTTCCTTTCCCGCAGAGCTGGATTTAAAAAAATAAAATAATCAGCTTCCCCCAGTTTTCTTACAAGATGCTCTTCAGAGTTTTAAGTTCTGTGTAGTGTTGCGTCATCATCTGATATGCCTTGACACAAGCAGGGACTTGCCAATGAGAAGTTGGCAATGACATTCCTGGTTTTTGGGTTATGTCCATCAAATCTCACTATCCTGTTTCCCATGATTCTCTTTCTTCTCTAATGAGGACTCACTAATAATTCCTGCTTGCCCTATGACATTTCAAACCCTTTCCTGTAGCAGCTTATTTTATATTCCAGACATCCCCACCTGTCACATCCCCTACAGCTCTCCCTTACAGCAATTCCTGACAGTCAGTTCCTGCATCTCTTCCAGGTTAAAGCTCAGCTTGGTTGCACGACACCCACTGTGCCCCTATGCACCAGATCTGCTGCTTGCTTTGCTTGTGTAGTTTCTTACAGCACCCTGTGTCCACTGCCAGTGCTTCCAGATGTGTTATGTAGAACAAGGATACAGGGAATTCTCCTTGGATATTACACTGTACTGAAACCTGCAGTGACAAGCTCCGTGTCCTCTCTGGTACCAGGTTATCTTTCATGCACCAGAATCTCTTTTGCATTCAAGATGAGCACCCCATCCCCAAGGCGAGCAGCATCGAAGTTCTCATTCTGTCCATCTCTGCAGTGGCACATGATCCCACGTGGCAGCTGCTGCGTCCCAAGGAGACCACGTTAATCCCAGCATGCACAGGCCTGTGCTGCTCACAGGGTATCAGTCAGGCCTGGGTTTGCTTCACAAATCCCTTTCCCACCAGACAGTCTCAGCCAGCTCATCATACAGAAATGCCTGTGGGCAGCTCTTGGCCACACCCAGCCCTTCTGCCACTCATGTGGCCTGGCCGTTGTCTAACAGGCAAGAAATTCTCATGCAAACATCCTTTCTGTCTCAAAGCAGGAATGATGAACAGAGTTGTTGTCTTGTACTCTTATAATAGCACTAATGACCAAAATGCAAGAACTGGCACTGCAAGTGGGGTCTGCAGGGGGTGCTGGGTGTGGATCAGAGGCCCACTTGGGGTTCCCCACAAATAAAGGGGATATGAGATGATGTACACTATTCTATCACATTAGCTCTAACATATCATATCTTAAATAGCACCCTACACAGTCCGAGTGTCTTTCTTACTGGGATCATCATGGATCAGCACCTCCCTGTGCAAAACAACCCTCACACCAATAAAAAGTTTCCCAGGTAGCTGGCCTTGTCTTTGCTCTGTGAATGCTTGCTTAGCAACAAACACACATCCCCAGTAAGACACTGCATGTAAATGTAATTAAGACACGCCTTACTTGTTAAATAAGCAAATCTGAGATTTCTGTCCAATTTGAACCAATGTTCATGACTTTGAATGCTTCTTTTTAAGCTTTTCTAATTTTTCAGTGTCTCTTTTGATGCCAACACCAGACCTCCACCTCGTGCACATCATGAGTACAGCAAACACAACCTCTCTCCTTCAGCAGTGCCCCTGCAACAATGAACAGGGTCAGTGACACTTGCTGGCTCATCACACAAACACAAGTTTACATCAGGGCTTTGATTTCTGGGATATTGGCTGGAAAGATGATGCTGGAAAACTGAAAAAGTAAAAACATTAGTGGGGTCCTGAAGGATACCAAGCTAAACATAAGCAGCAGCATTCCCTCAGAGCAAAGGTGGCCAACAGCATCCAAGGCTGCAGAAGGAGTCATCTGGTCAGCAGGTCAAGGACAATGATCTATCTCCTCAGCACAAGTGAGACACTGGAGTGCTGGGTTCAGTCTGGGCTTCCCAGTACAACACAGATGTGGACATACTGGAGTGAGTCCAGCAAACGGATGTGGAAATGTTAAGTAATGGGAGTGTCTGTCCTAACACCAAGACTGCAAGAGCTGGGATTGTTGCACCTGGAGAACAGGCTCAGCACAGTCTCATGTGTGTGTGTGCCAGCAATGGGAGAGTGTAAGGAGGACACAAACAGCTGCTGCTAAGTGATGTCCAGTGATGCTGTGAGAAGCAATGGGCACAAATTAAATGCAAGAAATTTCACTTAAACATAAGAAAGAATTTTTCAACTGTAGAAGTTACTATGCAGCAGAGCATACTGCCAGGAAGGATTATTATTCCCAAGATATTTAAACTGGAAGAGACAAACACAGCAAAGTGAAAGTGGTTGAATAGCTTTGTCCAGCTAAACTAGACAAGCTGTGTTTATGCCTCTTGAAAAAGTAAATGCAGAAACACACAAACATAAAGGAGGGTGCAACAACAGCCCTGAGAGTAGCACAGTCAAGGTAACTTTGTCCAAGTATACAGCTCATACTCACTCTCTCCCTGCACTGCTCAGCAGAATTACACAGCTTTAAGTAAGGTTGACTCTACAGCTTGTCTCACTATCCTCATCCCAGAGGCTGCAAAGTTTACAAGTGACCACATTAGTCTGCCTGGGAAGAAACTTAAATTTATTTAAAAAACCCCAAAACAAACCAACCCTCCTTCCCCGAAACAACCTCACTCCATAACCCATGTGCCTCAGAGTGGGTCTAGGAAAGTCTTCCTGCTCCCTTGACCTCACATACCCTTTACCCATAGCAAGACTGGGAAGGGGATGGAAAGTGCCAAGTGTTAAGGTGCTGAGAAGCTCCTGATGTTTCTCATCTCTCAAGTGCTGTTGGCCTGTTCCTGCTCAAAGAGGGCCATGGCTAAATGTGAGCGGGATGCGAGTCCTTCCAAGTTACTGAGCACACAGCGGTGGTACAGCTCCTCACTGAGCCGGGGATTGCAGCTTCGCAGTGTGTATTTCTGCACTAGCCCCGGCTCCACAGCCCTGAACAGGTGCAGACCAGAATAGTGGAGGAAGACATCAAATACCTCCATGCTCTCCAGCACATCATCTCGGTCCAGGATATCAGCTGCGAGCTTGGTACGTGCTGTCATATAGTCAGAATTATAAAAGCAGGCCTCAGCAAAGGAATGTCTGTCAAAATGCCCATCCCTCAGGAAGTCAGTGCTGGAGGATGCTGTCTGCTCACCTCGGTACACTAGTGCAGGGTTGAACTCCTGGAAATGCACAGGGAAAAAGACTTGCCAATTGCTGATGGTATTCATGCGGCAGCGGTTCAGAAACTCCATGTTGATTTCTGTCCAGACACTGGCCAAGAAGAACAGTGTATCCACAGGGTGCTTCTTTGAGACTATATCCATGAGCTTCACTTGTGATGGCACCTCTGTTTTAACACTAATCCATGGGATTTTAACTTCTGCATAGCGTTTCTCTAGCTCTCCTACCATGGCTTTGACTCCAGCAAAAACATCCAGCTGACCAACTCGCTGGGCATCATAGGGATGGTAGATAAAAAGCAAAGTCAGCAAGGCATTATCATGAGTGTCCAGTGTGTTCATAGCAAACATATCCAGGAAGTTTGCCACAAAATCCAAGTCCTGCACTGTCAAGGGAAGCACCAGTTGCACCCGTGTGGCCTCTGTCACATATGGCATGGGAATAATTTCCACCTTACTTAAGGGTCGCACCAAACTCACTCGCTTGGCCAGAACATGACTGTGACCCTTCTGGGTGGCAGCCTCCAGGAGCAGGTCCAGCATGTACTCCATGCCCCTCGTGGGATCGAAGCGTCGGTAGCCATTCAGCAACTGCCGCTTGCTGAAGCGAAGCAGGGGCTGATAGCGACGGTTCAGCTGCTCGACCGCAGACTCGATGATTTCACTGACGTCTGCCTTACTGGCTCCAGAGAGCTCACACTTTGGGGAGCCATCAGGACAGGAGAAGAGGTGCTGCTCAGTGAAGTAGTCCCAGCTGATCACCTCAAAGCGGGACTTTGGAAGGAATGGGGCGTTAATGCCCACAGGCCAGGTCACACCTGCCTCACCTGCAGGGGTCAGTGCTGTCAGGTTCCTGATCTGCATCTGTGCAAAGAGAGAGCACAAACTGATTCCCACCATGTTCTTAAAGAGGTTCAGGCCAGCTCCTCCCCAGGCCCACCTCACTATCTACAACTGTATATGGGCAGTGTCACAGCAGCAGTTTAGGGTAATGTGGTGTCAGAAGTGCTATTTCTGAGACACGGAACTGTAGCCTGTGTCTGGCTGACAGTTGCCCACAGAGAGGACAAATGATCTTCCTCCAGTGCGCTGAAAAAGAAGGGAATCTATTTGGTCAAAGGGTTTTTGCAGATAACCTTCACCACATACCTGGAGGTCCTGGATCTCCTGATAGGCTCTGTCCAGCTGGATCCTGCTGAACTGTTTGTGCAGCCGGTACATCATGGTCATGTCAGAAACAGGGTGCACCGCAAGAGCTGCTTGGAACTCCTCTTCTTCCTCCTTCTCTGGCTCAGTATTCTTGGCCAGTTCATAAGTGCGATAATGCTGACCCTGAAGCAGACAAAAGCCGGAAAGACTGGCATGGAACTCGAGCTCACAGAGCAGCTTTTCCTCACCACAGACATGCATCTGCCCCTTTTTCCATACTGACTGTAGTACCCAGAGACAAAAAGCAGTAAGTTGTCCCGCCCACCACCCTGCACTTCATGCCCACTTTCTTCTTGGTACCAACATGCCCTTTATCCTACCTTCAAAAACCTTCTAATAGGTGGAAAATTAAATCCTGTATGTGCTCTCTCCCTCAACATCCCAGCTGTGATTCTGGACCCCTCCCCAATGCTGCCAAAGCACACAGCCCTTACTTCCTCTGCAATTCACAGCAGCAGCTCACAGAAAAGCCACTTAGCTATGCAGCAGAGCATGAGTAAAGAGTATGGGCTCTGTCAGGCTCAGCTAACACAAAACCTGAGCAGGCAGGTAGTACCTGAAGCTGGGAAACACAAGTGATACCAAGGAAATCAATGATGCAACGGCCCAGCCACTCATCTGGGCGCACACTGAGGATCTCATTGCGACAGCTGTCCAGGTGTGGATGGAGCTTAAGCAACAAGCTACGGGACAGCAGGTATCCAAAGCCCCCGTGACAGTAACGGGCCTGCTCATCTCCCCCGATGAACTCCTCCGCTCGCCCCAGGTACACATCTTGGTTAATACTCAGGTGTGTCACCAGAGCCTTGACCTGTTCAGCCTGGGCATAGGTGTCATCCTGCATGATGTAGAACCAGTCATAGTCAGAACCAAAATGCTGATGGATATAGTTCATGGTCTCATACATGAGCCAAATGGGCCGCTCATCGCCATGCGCCACCAGCACCATGCCATGGGGCACCTTGGCACTGCGCAGACCGGTAAAGTACAGCAGGCGTGAGAAGTGGTGGGCCACTGTCTTGTTCACTGCCACTGCCAACGTGTTCACGGTGGCCTTGGAGGTCAGCACAGCCACAAACAGTCTCTCATGGAATCCCAATTCTGTCTGGATGTAGCGAGTTCTGTAAAGGAAGTACATACCTACATGACAAACAGCTGGAGGAGAAAAAAAATCAAGGAATTATGGTAACTTCGGGTAAGTTTTTAACTGCTGGAGTCTACCCAGGGTGAAACAGTCAAGTCTAGACATAAAGCTTTAAGAGAAGACTAACTACTGAAAATACCATTTTGTAAAAACACTTGCTTCCTTCAAGGCAGCTACAATCTCACAGCATCTATGTGAGCTAGAAAACTGTGCCAGTGTAATTAAAATTAAAATTCCACAGAGCTAACCACTTGTAGCTTTGTACATAGTGCATCTTAGCAGGTATGCTCAATTAAAACACAGGAAGGATTGTTGAGGAGTCCCTAGTGCCAGCAGCTGAGGTGGCATGGGATGTGCCAGCTGCACATGGGACCCTTGGTGCCGGAAGGTCACTGAAGCCCAAGGCCATGAGCCAGTGATGGGTGCTGGCCTTTGGCCTAACAAAGGGCACAATGCCTTGCAGGACCCAGTGAACAATGAGAAGACTCCAGACCACAAATCACCATAGGACCAAGAAGCACATGGGGAATCACATGAAGGGAGAACACAGAGACTGTGCAGGTACAAAAGTCCAGGGGTCCCTTTGTTCAGGGTCCCTCTGCAGAGGCACCATCCTGACTTATGATGTTGCTGCACCGCAATTGACATACTTAAAGAAACCAAAGGGACTCTGCTACAAGAAACCTGGGGTCAAGGAAACTTGTCTGACAGTATGAGTGTGATGTGTGGAAGGAGCCCAGAGGGGCACCTATTGGGTCACCAGAGCTGCTGCTGCAAAGGAACCTCAGTTCCAGTAGTGACTCAGGGCAGTGCCCGTGTGATGCCCAGAGTGGCTCCTGGATGATCAGGCAGGAAAATTTTCTTAAGACATACATTATTATTAATTGCTCAAAGTTTTCCTAATGAGTAGACCAGTTAAAAAAAGTTTTGAAGAATAATTTAACATGTTCTATTAAACACAAGTTTAAAAAAAAATCCCAGAATCCCAGAATGGTTAGGTTGAAGGGACCTTAAAGATCATCTAGTTCCAACATCCTGACATGGGCAGAGATATCTTTCACTAGACCAAGTAGCTTCAATCCCTGTCCAACCTGGCCTTGGAGACTTCCAGGCATGGGCAGTCACAGCTTCTCTGAGCAATCTGCGCCAGTGCCTCACCATCCTCACAAGAAAGAATTTCTTCCTAATATTTAATCTAAACCTACTCTCTTTCAGTTTGAAGTCAATCCCCCTTGTCCTGTTAATCCTTGTAAACAGCCTTTCTCCATCTTTCTTGCCTGCTCCCTTCAGATACTGTAAGGCCGCAACTAGATCACCCTAAGCTTCTCTTCTCCAGACTGCAAAATCCAAATTCTCTCAGCCTTTTCTCACAGGAGACGTGCTCCATTCCTCTAATCATCTTGGTGGCCTCCTCTGGACTCACTCCAACAGGTCGATGTCCTTCCTGTTTTGGGAACCCCAGAGCTGGATGCAGCACTGCAGGTGGAGTCTCACCTGACTGGGGCAGAATCACCCTCCCTGTATTGAGAAGAAATATTCTCAATCTTCTTGGGCATTTTTGTTGCCTTTTTTCCCCCTCAGGTTAATTTCCTGAGCAGGTCTCTTGCACCCCTTTAAGGTAACGATCTTGGTCGTTGCCTTGGTGCATCACGCTGTTACTACACAAGTTATTTCAAACAGCAAATTTCACCTTGAACCTGTTCACTCACGCGAAGATTTAGAACCCCCCACGCGATTATTTTGCTAGAAGGAAAGCCAGGCCAGAAAAAAATATAACTTACCTGAGCACTTTTTTGTAAGGCTTGTTGGGGTCTCTGTAGTACGGCACAATCCGGGGCCTGAAGTCCTCGTGGCCCGGGCCGGGCCTCCCCTCCGCTGTCTCGGGCGGAGCCCCGCGGGCGGGCGGCGCCGGCCGGCCCGGTGCCAGACAACGCTCCTCACCCGCGCTGTGGCTCCAGGAAGCGCGCAGGAGGCTCAGGCTGCAGCCCAGGGACAGCCCGAGCAGGAGCGGCAGCGCCGGCCGCAGCCCGCTCAGTACCGCGCCCAGGCGCATCGCGGCAGCTACGGCCGGGCCGAGCTCACGGGCAGGCCGCAGGACATGGCGGGCGCGGGGCACTCGTGTGGCGGCGGCCCTGTGGGACGGTGGCCCCGGGACTCTGTCACCCGCAGGCCGGCGACAGGACCGAGGGCGGCTCAGAGCCCCCGGTCATGGGCGTAGGGGACGGCAGCAGCTGCGGCCCCGCCGCGCTCCACCACTGCCACCTCACCGGCCGCATCGCCCCGCGCGTTTCCGCTTCCGCTCTACTCTTCATGGTGCCCGGCTGCCGCTCTGGTTAGAGTCGCAGGCGCCTCTATGGTACCTGCGGGGGCGGAGCCTGGTCGGCGCGGAGCATGCCGGGAGGCGCGGCAGCCGCGCGGACTGCGCTCCCCAGGGCCGCGCACCGCCCGGCGCGGGTGACGGTCAGCGCTGCGATTGGTCGGTGCGCCGGGGGGGCGGAGCGCACGCACGCGGTCGCGGCGGGGCTGTTGCGACAGAAGGAAAGCGCGAGCGGCCGGTGCGGGCGGGCCCGGGGAGCCGAGAGCGGCGAGCAGGGGGCCAGGGCCGGGGTGGGCAGCGCGGCGCAGGCAGCCCAGCGGGTGGGCGGGAACCCTCGGCAGAAGCCGGCGGCGCCGCTTTCTCCGGGCCGTGGTGGACGGCCCGCGGGGCCGCCGGGGCGTGGAACGGAGGCGGGGCGACCCGGGACGGGCCGGGTCAGCGCGGCCTAACGGCGCCTGTCGCCCCCTCCGCCGCAGCTCCCATCCGCGCCATGCCCTCTGACCTTGCCAAGAAGAAGGCGGCCAAGAAGAAGGAGGCGGCCAAGGCCCGGCAGCGTCCGCGCCGGGTCCCAGACGAGAACGGCGATGCCGGGACGGAGCCGCAGGAAGTCCGGCCCCCAGAGGCCAACGGGACGACGCTGCCAGGTGAGAGGGTGGCCAGTCCCCTGTCTGCCTCGCGTGTTCCAGGGTGGAGGGCCTGGCCGGGGCCGTTCCCGGCAGGACCGTGTGCGGTCGGCCGTGCTCCGGGTGGGTGAACCGGGACATTGATGTTGTTCGGATGAAATACCTCAGGCATGGGCTGCGCCGAACCGGGCAGCTGCAGCAGCTGCAGTCGGGACCGCTCTGCCCTGAGGCAGGACACCCGCAGCCCCTGGAGGCTCCGTGTGGGCAGTGTGTGTGAAGGATGCTCGTGGCCCTCGCCTGAGGCATGGCAGTGTGAAGATGGAGGGGGCTGATGGTGTCTTCCCCCTCTCAAGACAGACACTGTCCCGATCTTCTGCTACTTGATGCCCAGACCTGTTTGGGTTGTTTTGGGGGTTTTCATTTTGTTTGGGGGCTTTTTCCTGCTTCAGAAACGCACTGTGGCGTCTAAATTCATTCTTTGCTTGCTGGTATTGCTCTGACTCTGCTCACCTGTTTCTCTGGGTCGTACGTGGTTTGTGGAAACTAAGAGCCTGCATCTAAAAGAGATTTTGTGCCTGTTATAGAGAGAGACTTTGCCACAGGGAGCAATTGGCCCTAAAGGAAATAGGCCGGTAACGCTTACAGAGTGAGAGTTTATTTTTGGGCCTTCCTTTAGCCCCCTCGGCAACCCTTAATGTTCTTCCAGGCTCAGCCCGCGGTGCGCTGTGCCAAGAGGCAGTCGGTGTGTGGCACGGAGCCCCGGGCAGCCTGGGGGACGGAGGGGCCTCTCTTGACCGTGGGTCCCAAGCGCGTATCTGAGCGCTGGGGCTGGCGGGCCGGGGACGCGGGGTCCGGCAGGCGCCGTTGCGCTCGGGGTGGGCAGCGCGCGCGGGGTCCGCCGCGGCGGGGGGACTCCGGCCCGAGCCGGCCAATCGCCGCCCTCTGCCGGGGCTCGTTTGCATACCGCGTTCCTATTGGTGCAGTCCGGGGTGGGCTGTGCCGGGGGTCCGGCTGGGTAAGGGGAAAAGGTTCTTCCCCCAGAGAGTGCTCGGGCACTGAACGGGCTCCCCAGGGAATGGGCACAAAGCTCAGGGAGCATTTGGACAGCGCACTCAGGCACAGACTGGGACTGTTGGGGTGCTCTGTGCAGGGCCAGGAGTTGAACTGGATGATCCTTGTGGGTTCCTTTCAGCTCAGGAGATCCTGTGATTCTATGTGGGTCGATACTTGCATATTTCTTATTGAGCTATTTACACACCAGGGCTAAAACTCCCTTCTCCATGTTTGCTTACCTCTTTCACTCTTTGGTGTCACTGCTCTGTGGCACTGCCCAAAGGGGTCCTGTATCACAGCAAATGATGGGTTTTGCTCCTTGGCTAAGGTACATTTGCCATGGTGTTAATAGTGGTTTTGCTGAGTGAGTGATTTTGCCAGGAGTGCTGAATGCTGACAACCAGGGTGCCATTCTGCACTGGCACAATCAGAAATCAGGTCTGCCTGCCGAGATCCCCAGTGCCATTGGCTGCATCAAAAGGCAGCATCTCTCACCGATGGGTGAAGTCGGTCTGAGGCAGAAGGTCAGCATGACAGGAAAGAGGGAGAGGAGGCTCTGGCACAGGCTACCCAGAGAACTTGTGGCTGCCCCACTCCTAGAAGTGTTCAAGGCCACGTTGGATGGGGCTTGGAGCAACCTGGTCTAGTGGAAGGTGTCCCTGATCATGTCAGGGTGTCTGGAATTAAAAGCTCTAGAAGATGCCACCCAAACCATTATAGAATTCTGTGATTCTATGATTTGCTCGTGCTGTAGGAGGAAAGGAAGAGGGGCACGTGCAGATGGACATAGTAGCTTCTCAGAAAATTAGTAGAGACTGTTCCAAATGCTGCTGCTTCTTCTCTATTCTCACCTTTCCCTTCGTTTATTTCTAGTCAATTTTTTTTTGCCAATCCTTTTCTTAAGCTTGCAGGCAATGCTTTGTAAGTTCTATTCCTACCTTAGCCTTTCCTGAAGGGAGGGTTAGTCCTATCACATTCAGAAAACTGGCTTGCTGTTCTGGCTGTTCACTTAGTTCTGATGGTCTTGTTTCAATTAGATGACATTTAGATATTTAGCAGGTGGAAGTTCCTCCTAGACCATATATACCCATCTCCTAAGCTGAAAAGCTGAGCATCATTGCATCTGGGTCACCTCAACTCTTCCATAGAAGTGGGGACCTGTGTGTTGGTTTTGTGGTCCTGGGTCTTTTGGTACAGGGGCTTATGGCTTCGCTTGTGTTTGTAAATCAGTAACACTTCTGGTCTTTACACATAGAGGTGGATGCTCTTACAAAGGAGCTGGAGGACTTTGAGTTAAAGAAAGCTGCTGCCCGAGCTGTGACCGGAGTGCTGGCCTCCCACCCTAACAGCACTGATGTGCACATCATCAACCTCTCGCTGACCTTTCATGGCCAGGAGTTGCTGAGTGACACCAAACTGGAGCTGAACTCTGGGAGACGCTATGGCCTGATTGGACTCAATGGGATTGGTAAGCTGTGAGGGAAGTGACATGGCTCCCTGGAACTCAGTAAAGGTGTCATGTTTCTGAGAAGCTGGGCAGATGCAGGTGGGAAATGCTGAAAACCAGAAAGAGGGTTATTAGACAGACATGGCTGGGACACAGCAGTTGCTGTTTGCCCATCTTTTCATCCAGAAAGGGGAAATGCTAGGATTGCTGATAGAAGTCTGAGGTTGCATTCTAGCTTTGGACTGTGCTTTTGTCTGTGCTTGTTTCTGTGGACAGTTGGCTGAGATGTCTGGGATCTGTAAGCCTGTCTGATTCCTGTTTGCAGGATTTGCTTAGTAGTGCCAGTAAACTCAATGTTGATGGTATTGGTCAAAGAACTCGCACAGTATGGAGCAGTACAAAGTGTGTGGTTTGGCCTGACTGGGAAAACAGCTGTACAGTCCCCAGAGCAGGTAACACTACATTGAGAGATGCCGAATATGGATGTGATTGGAGAGGTGCTAGTAAGAGTGACCGTCTGGTTTAACTTTCAGGAAAACCCAGGTTGTTTAGGGATGAGTGCATTACTTTACGCTAGAAGTCTTTGGAATCTGGGGTCCTGATAACAGTTGTCAGACCTGGTTAGACAGCAGAAGGTACAACAGTGATAAAGTTCCCTAAATTTGGGCAAGGGCTGAAGTGCAGTGGTTTCCAAAAAGCTTCTTCATGTAACAGTCCTGTCCTTGGGGTGGTGAGCCTTAGCTAGGAGGGCAGCCTATCCTTGTGAGGCAGTGAGCTCTGCTGAGTCTCCAGTTCTGGCTCCTGGGCAAAAAGTTCCCCAGGATTTTTTGGGTTTAGAAATGGAGGGAATCAGTGGAATCTGAGTGTATCTCATCTGTTTCACTGTGACATTGTATCTCACTGAATCCAGCAATTAATTGTGATTATTTGCACACAGGGAAATCCATGCTTTTGTCTGCTATTGGAAAGCGAGAAGTACCTATCCCAGAGCATATTGACATCTATCACCTGACCCGAGAGATGCCTCCCAGTGACAAGACCCCTCTGCAGTGTGTGATGGAGGTGGATACAGAGAGGGCCATGCTGGAGCGAGAGGCAGAACGTTTGGCTCATGAAGACGGTAAAGCTTCTTGGAGTCCCAAGGGACACTTCCTTCATTTCCTTCCCTAGCAAAGAAAATTTGGGTTCCTTGGCAGAGTTTTCACATGTTGTGGTACCTATTTCTCCCAGCTGCCCTGTACTAATGGGCACAGATGACACTTCTTTGGACGAATTATTCTATGCAACATCTTAATAAGTGTCTCAGACTTGGGTATGGAGGGGGCTAAATAGAGATAAAGCAGAGGGAATGTGAGGTTTCCCAGCTGCGTAGCAGTGCAACTGAGAGCCCTTTATGGGCATAGGTGCTGACAGGCAAGCTCTCTTTCAGCGGAATGTGAGAAACTCTTGGAGTTATATGAACGTCTGGAGGAGCTGGATGCTGATAAGGCAGAAGCACGGGCCTCACGTATCCTTCATGGCTTGGGGTTCACGCCAGCCATGCAGAGGAAGAAGCTGAAGGACTTCAGTGGTGGCTGGCGAATGAGGGTGGCTCTTGCCAGGTGAGTGGAATAGTGCCTGCTGCCTTCTGTGATAATGTCCTGCCTGCTCCTGACTCTGCAGAGCCACAGACACAGTTCTAAGAATTCGGAGCAGAGCTGAGAGGCTTTGGGTTACCTGCACTTACCCTGTGCTGCCATCTCCCCTGTCCTTGCAGAGCACTCTTCATTCGGCCTTTCATGCTTCTGCTCGATGAACCCACAAACCACCTTGACCTGGATGCCTGCGTGTGGTTGGAGGAAGAGCTGAAAACGTAAGCACGGAGGAGTTTGCTGCTTCTGTGGGTTGTGCTTTTCTGCTTGTCAGCACGTGAGCATGAACATCTTGTCAGCATGTAAGCAAGTGCTGCAGGAGTAACTGCCTATAGTTCTTGTGGGTGTATAACTGTTGTAGTACCAGTGACACCTGCTTGCTGCTGTGTGAGGTTCTTGATGCAAGCGTAAAGATTTCAAGACAATCCCCTGTCTCCCTGTCACCAAAGAAATCAGAAATGCTGTTTGTACTCCTAGGTTAAAGGTGCTTCCTTGAAAGCCAGGAGCAGGCCTTGGCAGCCTGTGTACCAGCACTGTTTGCTGTACCAATAGTGTAAGCTCTCCAGACCTGGCTCTCAGCTCATCTTCCTGCCCACCATTTCTCTGTTTTCATAGAACTGTAGTATCTAAGTGTATGATTTGAAGATATGCACAGGTTAACCAGAGGCTAGGCCATGGTCTTTATGCCTAAAGAGGTTTATTCTCGGAGCTGGCACAACAGCGAGGTTTCCCGTGTTGGTGTAGAAGAGGGGAGCCCCACCCCTGGGCCCTTCAGGTCTATATCCAACAGGGCTGGGCATGTGCAGTCAGCTGCCATCTTCCTCTTCTCTAATGGGAATGGTATTTGTTTACATATAACACCCCTGGGAACAGAAGTCAGTGAGGTTTCTCACCGTTACTATTTGTCACATGTCCTCCATAGGAAAGTGGGGTCTTTTGAGCCAGAAACAGCCCTATCCCAATCCTCATCGCTCAGGTCTTCCGGTGAAATTCCCATGGCCCCCACCACTAAGTGTGTTGGTTTCATCTTTTGCTAGTGTTTGAGGTGACAGGTTTTCAAAACAAAGGTAAAATGTTAAGGTGTAAGGCAAAAAGCTTAGAATAGTTAGGAAGCTGAGGTTATCTGGGGTGTGTGTTAAAAGAACTGTAATGTGAGAAGGGCTTTGCCTTTGCAGAGGTTTTTCCATGAGCTCTCAGTTGAACATGTTGCATCCTTGCTTTAGAAGTCAGGTGCTTTAGCAAAGAATTTTGAACCTCTTTGGGAGGCTTTAGCCCATCGTTGTATAGATTTGGAGCAGAGCTAGGTGCAGTGTGCCAAACGGATGGGAGTCTGTACTGAGGGGAAAGTAAGCAGCAAAGATTGAAACTTCTTAGAAATGTGAGGCCAGTGGAGTCAGCTGCATCAGTGGCACAAGTCACCTGCCGCATAGGCAGCCAGCCATGGGCTTTACGTGACAATGGGCTAAGACTATCCAATGGTGCAGGGTGTTTTACTACAATGAAAAATGTTGGCAGGATTTACTCACTGCAGCTTATTATAGTAGCTTTACTGCCGATTTCCCAGAGTCTCTCCCAGACTGTGACCTTTTTGTTCTTAATCTGATTGTAGGCAAGAGAAATCTGGTGCATATAAAGCCTTTGTCACCATCAGGGCCAACAAACAGGATTTCTTTTCCTAGTTTAGTCTCTGATAACTTATGTGGTGCCACAGGTTCAAGCGGATCCTTGTGCTGATATCCCACTCCCAGGACTTCCTGAATGGTGTCTGCACCAACATCATCCACATGCACAACCGCAAACTCAAGTACTACACGGTGAGTAAACAGTACCCCATGCAACTGGTGGAAACAGGAGCTGTTCTCTGGGTATAGCTCGTATAGTTCCATGCTCTCTTTCCAGGGAAATTACGATCAGTATGTAAAGACTCGCTTAGAGCTAGAAGAAAATCAAATGAAGCGATTTCACTGGGAGCAAGATCAGATTGCTCATATGAAGGTACCTTTCTAGCTGCATGAGCACCCTCCTACCCTTGTAGGTGAGCATCCCTGCCCCTCCTCAACCTTGTCACTGGTGGCTTTTGGCTAACTCTGTTTTCTTGCAGAATTACATTGCACGTTTTGGCCATGGTAGTGCAAAGCTGGCCAGGCAAGCTCAGAGCAAGGAGAAGACCCTTCAAAAGATGATGGCTTCTGGCTTGACAGAGAGAGTTGTGAATGATAAGGTAGGATCAGACATGGGATTGCTGACCTAGAGATCAGTATTTGAAACATGGGCTCCAGAAGTAGAGGGATCTTTAGCAGACAGCAGGAATGGCTGACAGAGCTGGTAGCAAGAACAGGATACCCTTCCTGATGCCAGGGATCCCTGTATTCAGCATGGAGTAATGCTGAACAATGGGAAGAGGAGGTGGAATTTCCTAAGGGAGAAAAGTGGAATTGTCATATCAGTAAGGCTATTGTGCAGATACCGAAATCAGAAAGGAATGCCTAGGGCTCGCAGGAGATGGGGGGGATGCTCAGTGCAGCTCCTACTTGTTTGAAGAGTGAGTACAAGCCCACATTTGCTTCAAGCGGAAAGGAATAGGGATTCGTTAGCCAGCAGATGAGCTTGCAAGCAACTCATCAAAATAAATCTGTGAGTGAGTTGCTAGAGGGGCTTTTAAAAAGTTGCAGTCTGGTGCCTTGGTCTACAGCTGATGTTGGTGGTGAGGCATGGTTATACCGGAATGACCGGGCTGTCTCGTGTTCCAGGGTGTCTCACAGGCAAATATTCTGTGTTAACAGACTTTGTCGTTCTACTTTCCACCCTGTGGGAAAATTCCCCCTCCTGTCATCATGGTGCAGAATGTCAGCTTCAGATACACCAAAGATGGGGTAAGTATGGGAAGTATGCATACAGAGATCAATTGTATTCCTGCCTTTTTTGGGAGTGGGAGGTTTTTGGCTAAGCTTCCTGATGGGGCTGCAGCATATGAGCAAAGTTCTTGGCAGTGCTAATGCTGAGTCTGGCTGAGGACAGAGCATTAGAGGTGCAGCAGGAAGGTTCCGGGGAGTACTGAAAAGGCATAATATGTGTCATGATTTTTGTGGTTTGCAGCCATGGATCTATAATAATCTGGAGTTTGGGATTGACCTGGATACTCGTGTAGCTCTTGTTGGACCCAATGGAGCCGGAAAGTCAACACTGCTGAAACTGCTCACAGGAGAGGTTTGCTCCCTACTTTGTCTCCCCTGCTCTGGACCTTTACTTTTGGGATAGTCTTGAACATATCTGCACTTATTTGCGAGAGCACCCCAGTCAGGCATAAGAAATCCTAACGTCTTGTTGCAGTATATGGCTTTTTCTCTTATATTACCTGTTCAGACTGTCTTCACTGTGCCAGAGTGGAGATGGCTGGATTCTGTATTTCTGGCATACAGCAAGAGGAGAGGTTTCCTGGTGACATGATTTTATCTTTCCCTTCTAGCTGCTGCCCACAGATGGGATGATTCGCAAGCACTCGCATGTGAAGATTGGTAGATACCACCAGGTACTCCCTACAACAGCCCCCAGGGACAGAGAATGCTGAGGAAAAAGCTGTCAGGAATGAGGAACCTTGCCCCTCTATTTCTGCTTCTAAGGCCCCTCCCACTGCTGCCTTTCTGTACCTGGAGATGGGAGAAGGAACTGTTCCATGGAATGGACTCCAGCTCACGTTTTTATCCTGTGAAGAGGCTTGCTGTGGTCCTTCCTGTTCAGTCTCCCACCTGTTATGGCAGAGCTGATTGCCTTGTGTTTGGTGGTGGATAAGCCTACTATTCTGAAGCAGCACTGCTGCTCCTGAGATGGAAATTGTTCCCTAATAGTTCAGCACAGAGGCTATCTTATGGGTGGGATTATTGGCTATTGTGTTCTGCTGCTCACCTGGTACCAGAGGGGTGCAAGGGGTGGGAGTGCTTAGGGCCATTAAGTGGTTGGCGTGCACAACCTGAAGCTGACTTTTCTTCTCTGTCAGCACTTGCAAGAGCAGTTGGACTTAGACCTCTCACCCCTGGAGTACATGCTGAAATGCTACCCAGAGATCAAGGAGAAGGAGGAGATGAGGAAAATCATTGGCAGATACGGTCTGACAGGGAAGCAGCAGGTGAGTGTGAGCTGTTGAGGTTTGATTTTTGTTCATTAGAGAGATAGAGCTGCTGCGTTTTCCATTGCTCTACTGATGTCTGACAGTGTGATGCAGTATGTGGCATGCACGTCACAGCATCAAAATGCTTTTTCCTTTTCTGCCTTTGAAATTGGAGAAAAAAATAACTCATGGCTCATGGGAACTTTCTTTGGATCACAGCAATGTGTGGGTTGAGATGGGTGATCCCTCAGACTCTGGGTGAAAAGAAGGCAAGTTCTGGTATAGTGCTATCATGTTTTAATTGTAACTTGAGCTGGTTTGCTTATCTCCCATTTCTGAGATGTGTACCAGGCAGAAGTGCTAGAAGATTCTCAGCTGTTTGCAGGGTCCACTTGGTTCAGACAAGAGAGTGGGCTCACCGGGGGTGCTCCATGTCCAAGCAGGACATGCTCCTGTACGTGACACAAGGATCATCCAGTCCAACTCACATGTGCAACAGTTGTCCACATTGCTGCAGTACAACATTGATTTTTACATTGTTCTTGCCCATTTGTCACTGCAGAAGTTGAGAGTAGTTTGATGGTTGTGTTAGTGAATACCAGTCAGACCCCAATCAACTGTCCTTATGCACCTTTGGCACAAGCTGGGCCTTGCTGTGGACAGTCCTTCAAAAGCCCCTGGAATTCGCTTGTTCCATGGGTAGGAGAAGCTTAGTGTAGGTATAAGGCTGACTGAACATTTGTCCTCCTGTGTCACGGAGCTGCTGGAAGCCCAGGGTGAGACCCAAGTGGTTTGGGTCAGGGTGGCAGGCTGTCAGGTCACGGCAGAGCTCCAAGCCGTGTTTGTGTTGGGCAGGTGAGCCCCATCAGGAACCTCTCCGATGGGCAGAAGTGCCGTGTGTGCTTTGCCTGGCTGGCCTGGCAGAACCCTCACATGCTCTTCCTGGATGAGCCCACCAACCACCTGGACATAGAAACCATAGATGCACTGGCAGATGCTATCAATGAGTTTGAAGGAGGAATGATGCTTGTCAGCCATGACTTCAGACTCATCCAACAGGTAAGGACAGTTGTGAGTTTTGCCAGAGGACCTTTCTGACTTTTTAGTAATTAAAACAAGATATTTTTAACTGACTAGCTCTTACTCATCCTGGAAAGATAGGTGAATGAAAAAAAATCACTGGACGAGATTCTTTTAGTGTGTTCATGTTAAACAATTACTGAGCTAGCCCAGGAGAGCATTAGGTACTTGAAATAAAATTTTAAGACAGCACAAATGTCAAGTGCTGATCTGTCAGCTATAGCCTTGGCTGCAAGTTCAGATACGATTTTATTTTTCAGTGTGATACGTCCAAGTAGTTCAAGTCAAGAACTGCTTTTGTTTCAATTCCCGATTTGGTAAGAGAGGCTTTTCATCTTAGTCCATGAACAAAATCAGAAACACGGAGTGGCCCAGGATTTTCAGTTCTAAAATCTTGTATAAATTATGCAGAAAACACCAGGGAAGATGCTTCTCTGCAAATATTTTTCTTTGGTCATTGAAATGTGAAAGTTATTAAACTTTTCTTGCCAGACTTCAGAGAGTAGTTTTTAGTTAACGTCTAATAATTTTGGTAAGATTATAAAATTCTGTACTGCAAACCTCCCTCCTCCTCTACCTCCTCCTCGTGTGTTTGCTCTCAGGTCGCACAGGAGATCTGGGTCTGTGAGAAGCAGACAATCACCAAGTGGCAAGGGGACATCCTTGCCTACAAGGAGCATCTCAAGTCGAAGCTGGTGGATGAGGACCCGCAGCTCACCAAACGGACCCACAACGTGTGAGCTGGGGAGCCCCAAGCCCATGTTCTCCAGGGGGCTGGCGGTGGCCATGCGACTCGCCTGCCCGCCGGCGGGAGCGGAACTGCTGCTCCCTCTGGCTGTGTTCTAGGATTGCTGCAATACTGCTTCCCCTTGACTTGCCTTGCACCTCTGTGTCTGGACAGAGCTGTTCTCTCCTGATCTGGCTACGTTTGGGCAACTGTTTCCTTATTTAGATGATGTCCCATCTGAGCCAGGCCTTGGAATCTAACGGCCTGGGGTCACAGCAGTGGCCGTTGGGGTGTCCGAGCTGCAGTGATACACAGGTGGAGACCCCAGTCCAGCTTTTCCTGCCTCTTCCTTCCCAATTTCTGCTTCAGTTTAGATACTTGACTTCAAACTCCTCTGGCCTTCGTTTGTTTTTAACTATTATTTAACAATGTAATTAACAGATGTGCCTGAGAATCCATCAGTCAATAAAGAGGGAAGAACAATCCTGTCTTGTTTTGTGAGCTGTGGTAGTTGGGGCGTGAGGGGGCAAGTCTGCAAGTGCTGAGCTTTGAGTGAGGATCAGCCCTTCCTGCTGAAGGTTCAGTCCCTCAGTACAACCAAACTGTGGCCTGAACTTGAGAGAGATGTGGTGAGTACTGACCTCTGGAGGCACTGAGCAGTGAGCTGGGTCCTCACACACGGGACACCTCTGCTCAGCCAGAGCAAACATCAGGTTTCCAGAGAGCCACAGAAGGGGAAACAAGCCATGGATGCTTCTGTCATAGATGGTGACAGACACAATTTGAAAATGTTCTGAAGATCAAAGTTAGAGAGAGAACATAGATCTGTGGAACACCAGCTTGTGTACTCTGCAACACTGGTTCAGGTGTGGCTTTTTACTTCACCTGAATTATCTAATAATGAGACTGAATAATATAGGACTTTTGGACTATGAGTTAGTTCCTTGTTCCTTCGAGGCTTAACTAATCAACTAAAGTTAGTTTAACTTTTATTTTCGTTCCCAATAACAGATTTTTGGAAAAGTTGGTGTTCAAACCTCACCCTGAGCCACAGAAGCTTGAATAAAATACATTTTTTATGTATTCTTAAAACAAAGGATACTAAAGAGAAAAGTAGCAAATCAAATATCTTCTTTTGATCATGTGTTACCGTTTTAATTGCTGCTGACACATGAGAACAGCTGCCCCGGGCACGTGGCAGGTTCGTGTAGCCCAGTGGCCTGTCCAGCAGCACATGCTGCCGGGGGAATGGAAGAACAGCACACACGAAGGAGTTGTGCTCTCTTGCAGTGCATTCTTTGGTGCCGACTGACTGGCTTTGACTTCTTAAATGAAGTTATTTCCTTATTTTTCTTTCCTAAAGGGCTCATCCAAGTTGTGACTGCTGCTGTGAAAGCACTGTGTCATCCACAGAAGTGTCACAACAGGAGCTGCTTCTGGTGGATAAAAAAGAGCCTTCACGTTTTTCACTGGTATTAGCAATGAACTGAGAGGAGAAAAAAAAAAAGTTTTCTGAGAAAATAAGGCAGATTAGCATAAATGTTTCCAAGTTAGTTCTGCAGAAAAGTCTAGATGGCAGTAAAAAGTCACTTGGATGAATATCTCACAGTGGAGGACTTGGAAGTCATCAGAGTGAGGGAGTAAAAACCCACGGGGGAAGTGATTACTTAAAAGGCTGATAGGACTCACAAAAGTTAATAATAGATTAATGCTTGTCTGTAGTTCTGCTCTCTAGGTTTTAGGAAGTGTTGGTAAGTGGAACAGTGTTACAAAGTAGCTCTGAGAATGGTGAGGTCAAGGAGTCCTGACTGAGGCTAGAGCTATTTGTTCTGCGATTCCTTATTCCTACAAAGATTTGGCAACAATTCTTTTGACTACGTTTCAGATCTGGGTGTAGTAAATGCAGGATACAATCTTACACTGAGTCCTTTGGGAATGGTAATGTGGACGCTGAGATGACAACCGGCAAGACGAGCAGTAGTCAGAGCATTGTAGCTCATGGAGTCAAGAGGAGAGTTGTTACCTGTCTACTGCTGCAAAGAGAGAGGAACTTCTAGGATGCAGACATGTCTCTGATTTGTAAACAAGGACCAGAGATACATATTTAAAGCAAAAACAGCTATAGCTGCACTAAGGGTCAGAGTGGGCCAGGACTTGTAAAATGGAATCTATAAATGTGTTTTATCAGCCTTGATTTAACCTCGATTTGTTCTGTGGTGATAGTTTGTTAGACTGTGCTGAAGCAGCTGTGGCAGACAAATGTCCTGGAGCACTGATCTTACAGACAGCCATGAGCTGGGATAGTGGCACTTCAAGCTGTTTCAGCTGGGAATTTTCTGGTTTTGCACAAAAGCAAAACTATAAAAAAATTACGAGAATTGCTCCTTAGTCACTAGGATGGTCATTTCTGTAAAAGAAGTGGCCCAGCGCCTGCACAGTCACTCTTGCCTGTAATCCAAAAGTGAGGTTGGCTCTAACATAGCCACAGCCAGAAGTGGCAGGTGCAGGTTTGTGAGATTCCCCTGTGTGTGCTACGAGTAGATCCATACACTACAAAAACAGCACCAGGGTGAGTCAAGCCCAGCACTCAGCAGCATGGACAGCCTCTAACATGCAGTCCACAGAAGCAGATGGTAGTTCTCCATACCTGGGAGGTCAAATCTGACTGTACTGCTCAGTGGGTGAGCCTCCACCCTTGCTATGTAGAGCACCCTTCACTGTGCCTAATGCTGAGTGACCAGTCGCTGTTCCTGCACCAGTGGGCTCCCTTCCAACTAAATGTTTTTGTCAGAAAAAACAGCTATTTTTTTATCACTGTGTAGTGCTGTGTATCGCAAACACGGTGTCAGCTGGGGAGGGCTACAACAGTCCCCAGCTCCTTCAGCACAAGACAGCCCTTGTTTTTTGTGACCTGAGACCGAGGTAACAGCTCCCATTGCAAGAAGGGTGGTGGAATGTCCCTCAGAGGGGTGAGCCCTGTGCTCTTCCTTGACAACACACGGCTCTTACAAAGCACAAGTGGTGATGTCACCTGCTTCTCACTCCCAGTATGAGCCACTTCTATTCCCAGAGGATCCAACTACCCCATATCTTCACAAGCCCATTCTTCTTCACAAATGCACTGCCAAGACCATTCCAGCCTGTCCTGCCTGATCACTAATGTTTCAGTTCTTGGGAGCAAGAAGCCCCTCTGTGGCATCAACCCCCCTCGTCACTGTGACAGTTATTTGCACTTGGGGAGGGTGATCAGGTGCTTCCCCATGAGGCCAGGGTGAGAAAAAAACAGTTCAGCAAAATGCTGTGGGCTGCACAAGCAGTAACAGAATCACTGGCTGATGAGTAGTTCTCCCAAGCTCACTCCTTGAAAGATGTGATTTGCTCAGGATGTGCCAGTATGATGTATGTACCTGAGCAGGAGACTCTGCGTGGCAGTACAGAGACCACCAAATGAGCATACTGGCATCATCCTTCTGTGAAATGGCTGTAGTGGTGCCTGCTGAAAGGCTTCCTTGCCTGTTCAACGGGCAGAATACTTTCTGTTCACTTCTCTACTGTGTTGCTGCATGTTTTTCCTGGCTGAGCCTAATTTGTGTGTCATATTTACCCTCATTAGTGTGATCACTGGTTTCCAAGACAGATTAAATCCATACTTGGGGTGTCAGCCCTCCACTGCCTCCCTCCTGGCATTCCAGGCCTGGTTGTGTGCAGCAGGTGGGATGCCAAGAGCAGGCTAAGTAGCGGGAGGAATCTGGCTGCTAGGGTGTTTACAATGCCATCGTTTCACCTCTGGACCAATGTTCCCTCCAGTTACTGAGTTTCCCCTGAAAGCATTACCTGTTCCTTAGCACAGATGTGATTCCATTTGATTCTGGAGTACCTTGAGTACTCCACACCCTTCCACCAAACCAGGATCCCTCCTTTCACCAAACCCCTGTTGTTAGACCTGGGAATTACTCTTCTCTGGTAACTCTGTCCCACATAAATCAGACATTTCTGCTCTTGCCTCCTCTTTGCCCACATTACACTCAAACTTCTCAGGTCTGAAAGTTTAGTTGAATCTGTCACTTCCAATCTCCTCTCAGGCCAGGTTCTCTTCATTTAGTGCAAAGTGGAATCATCAGCCACAGGTGTAGACTTGTCCTACTCCTTGGGGGCTGCACCTGAAGCATTTTAGGGTCTGCTGCCTGTGCTACATAACCAGCCCTATGGGACTTGCTAGTTGCTTTGTTGGAGGTTAAGATGAGCTCAGAAATTGTAAAGAAACACAGTCATGCTGCCACCTCTGAGGGCAAAAAATCTAAGAGGAAGCCTAAGAGAAAGGAAGCTTTTTCCGTCTATATTTATAAAGTACTGAAACAGGTGAGTAAATGTTTCTTTTCTGCTAGAAACTGCTTTATAAATAAAGTATCATCTGCCCATTGTATCTTAATACTCTAAAGAGTAAGGAAGGAAAATCTGGGGTTTTAGTGAGATGAAAAAAGAAAATGAGGGGGTACAGGAGAGCATCAGTTGAAGCTCGGAAGTTAGAGGGGGTAGATTCTGGGAGTAATAGAGATTAATCTGGAGTAGAATGGGTTTCCTAGAGCGAATGAGTTCTGGTGCATAACTCTACCTGAAGAAGGAATTGGATAGAAGTCAGTAGAGTAGGAACAGCTGCTGCTGGCCCTGTGAGTAGGTGTCTGGTGATGAGAAAAAGAATTTTTGGAAGTGGCCATGGGTAGTCTAAGCTGCAGTTGGCAGCATAAGACGGGACTTGGAGGTTAGGTTATTTCTACCCCTTGCAGCCTTGCTTTCCGTGGAGATTGTGAGGAGGCTTCTGTTAGTGCAATCCCAAAGCAGCTTTAGCATTATGGGAGTGTCTCTTCAGTTTAATGCAAGTGGCCCATGACTTGAGACCCTCAGGGTGGCAACTGCAGGTCCCTTTGGGGTTAGAGCACCCTGTCTGGGATGGGAAAAGGGGTCCCCACCCCCTCCAGGGTGATGAGTGTGTGAGGTGGTGTTTGGTTACAACTTGGCAGGTGCACCCAGACCTCACCATCTCCTCCAAGGCCATGAGCATCATGAACTCCTTTGTCAACGACATGTTTGAGCAACTGGCCTCAGAGGCTTCGCGTCTGGCCCAGTACAGCCACCGTGCCACCATCACTAGTCGTGAGGTGCAGACGGCCGTCAGGCTCCTGCTGCCCGGCGAGCTGGCCAAGCATGCTGTCTCCGAGGGTACCAAGGCTGTCACCAAGTACACCAGCAGCAAGTGACCAACTGGGCCGCAGTGAAACCAGCCCAGGCCTTACTTCTTGTGAAGTTCTGCAGGAGCTGGTATTTGGTCCTATCCAATTGAAAAAGCAAAACCTCCTGTTAGCTGCCTGCAAATAAAAAACGCATAGAAACGCAGATCATGTCTTTAACCTTTGTGTCACAAAGTGAGAGGCAGTTTAAACTGTGGCTATGGGGGTTGTTTGGTAGGGCTGGAAGAAAAGCTGCTCTTTGAAAACAGCCAGATATAACTAGGAGCAGAGACCACAGGGCATGCCTCAGGGAGAGCTGGGGTCATTACGGGAAGCATAGTGGGTTCTCCACAGTTTTCCAAACTCCTTATTATGGCTTTCTGGTTCCTGACTGCTAAAACCTTCTGCTGCCTTTGACTTTCCTGCTGTTCTTCAACTGCTTCTTTACTGTGGTAGGTTTCTGCCCAGAGTATTAGTTTGTACTGATCAGAGTAGAAGCTGAATCTCTCTGGGTCTGTAGAATGCAGTTAGCAGCAGATAAGGGGTTTTTCTAATGTTTCTAAATTATTTTCAAAGGTGTTGTTCTTTGGAGGGTTTTTTTTTTTTTTCTGGTGGGCTGTGGGAGTGAGTGTGAGCTTTTCCTTGTTTGGTTTTTTTTTGGTTCTGTTAGTGGTGTTGTTTTGGTTTTGTTGGGGGTATTTTTTCTTCTGGTGAAAACTTTCTCCTTTTCTAGGAGAGGCAGAAACAAAGCAAAATGAGCTTGACTGACAGAAAAGACAAACTGTTTTCTTTCTAGGACTTGTGGGCATCACCTCTGCTTGCTTTCAGTGGCTTTGAAGAGAACTTTTTCTTGCAGGGCTAGGATCAAGTGTCCTGTGTTCTGTCTTGGACCACCATGTTAACAGTGCCTTTCTTCATATCCCCAGCTGCTTCCCACAGGAGTGAGATCCAGGGCCCTGAAGGGAGCATGAGCAGATTTTTGTCTGTCCACAGAACCTGGACAGCCCACAGGGCTGAGTGTTATGTCCAGAGCCATGACCCTGTGGTGGGTTAGCTTGGCTGTCCCATAAGCACAGCACCTTCTTGGTGTGTGGTGGGGTGTCCTGGGTTCCTGCACAGAGGTGCTGCCTCAGGGTCTGTGGTGGAGTGAAGGAAAGATGTGGTCCATGTTCTGGGTGGAGATGTCGTGGAGATCATAGAATACTTTGAGTTGGAAGGGACCTTAAGGCTCATCCAGTTCCACCTCCTTGCTGTGAGCAGGGACACCTTACAGTAGAGCAGGCTGGTCCAAGCCCCGTCCAACCTGGTATTGAATGCTTGTGGCATCCATAACTACTCTGGACAACCTGCTCCAGTGCCTTTTGCCAGCTTCACTTTGGGACTGGATGCCTGGTTCTAACATCTTCACAGCCAACACCAGGGTAGGAGCACCAGGAAGAACCGGAGCTGTGTTAAGTTCCAAGGTAACAGTACATGGGGCAATTCTGGATTTTGCAAGCTTGTGAGGTGATGCTGAGTCCCATGAGCTGTGGAGCTGTGACTGGTGCTGATCTCTGATGGGAGTCAGACTGGCTCAGTAGTGCGGGCCAGGCAAGGTGTACGAGATGCTTCTAGGGAGAGTACAGGAGGCAGCAGCACTGAACATCCTGCCTTCAGCCCCATCCCTGCTGCTGTGGAGTGGGGCTGGCTGGGGGAGGGAGGGAAGGGGCTGTACTGCGTGTCCTGTTTCCTTTTGGCTGTAGCATTGAAGAGCAATCTCTTCATGTTCAGCCTGCAAGCCAGAACCTGACCTGAGCACAGGTGTGGAGCAGCACCTTGTCCAATGGGGCTGCACTTCTTTTCCTCCCTCTAATGCTTGTGGTGGCTGGTGCTGGAGGAAGTGCAGCTGTGGGGATACTCGATTGGATGCACTGATCAGAGGCAGGCCTGGGAGATTCCAACCAAGGAGCGGGATGCTTTGGCATTGAGCAGGTGAGCAGCTCATCTCCTTGCCTAGTCTGTTCTGTTGTTTGCTCTATTGTGCTTGCATTCCAATCTGCTTAGGGTGAGGAGAGGCAGGTTTTGCCTTGATCCACAATTGCAGAAAGGAATTGGGTTCTAAACATACCCAAAAGTGAGATTAAAACACAAACGAAGTTAGATGTTGGGATCCCAAGTAATGATTCAACTTTTTTTTTTTTCATAATGGAGGAAAAACAGAGAAAATAGAAAAGTAGGAAAATGCCAAGCATAATTATGAAAAGCACAGGAAAGGGGTTACCACCACCATGGGTCCAATGCTGGCTTATGGAATGTGATGGGGGAAGATCTGTATCAAGTGTGATTGGTCTTTCCCTGGTGAAGTCCCTTCAAAAGCTGCTCAGCAAGCTGTGAGGGAGTAGAGCCACGGCAGCCAGAGCAGCATGGTGGGGCACAAGCAACTGGGACATCAAAGGACAGCAAAGACTCAGATTCTCTGTAGATTTTGCAGCCCCTGTGGCAGGTTGGGTACTTATAGAGGATTTTGAGAGTGGCAACACCACATCTGCCCCATAGCAACAGCAGGTCTGTGGAGAACTTGGCTCGCTTAAAGTTCATTGGCTGCTTGGTATCCAGGTAGTTTGCCTGATGTCTCGAAAGTTTATTACTTGTTTACCTGAAGTATCAACTACAAGCTCTTGTATTCACCTTCAAAACAGGATGTCTCATTTTCTAAAATGAAGCAGTTTCTGAAATTTTTGTTGGAGGCAGTTCAAAACTTTAACTTTCAAGCCTTAATCTTTGAAGAGGCAATGGAGAAACATTCCTTACTTCTTACTCGTTCACTACAGCTTATTCCCCTTTCCGGCAGCTCTCCCATCTGCCCAGCTGTGGGATATGCAGCCACTCCCTCTATGGGATGGGGGATGCTGAGGAGCAGCCTGGAGCTGCAGTTCTGCTCCTGGCCTGGAGATGGGTCTCTCTGACTACCTGATCTCAGATTCATTTCTGCAACATGGGCAGGAGCCCCATGCTGCCCAGCTCGGAGCAGGCTGCCTGTGGATCTTGCAACTTCCTTCTCCGGTACCCTGACTCACTTGGCAGATACCTGGCTGGCTGTGTGGGTAAGGTGCTGATTTATGGTGAAGTGAATGGCTGTCTCCTGGAGGTCTCTGGTAGTGCATTGAGCACTGGGTGAGCCCCAGAGGAATAAGGATTTAATGGTGCAGGTCCTTAATTCTCCAGTACTCCACTTCTGCATCCTGCTTCATGTCATACCCAACCTTTCCCCCTCCATCTCCAGGAGAGACTTGGAGTTGGTGATTGGCCTCACATTCCTCTTACTAGATCATTGCATTTCATCAGAGATATGGACGGGTAGGGCAGATACACTAAGACTGAGGGGCAGAAGGAGGAGATTGCTCTTGGAATGGGGGTGTCCTGCACTGAACCTGCGCACATTGTTGCTTTTGCATTTCCCATGTGGGAGTGGGTTCACCTCTTGCTGTGCAGGGATCCAGCTGCTTGTTTCCCCACAGTATGTTCCCATGGAGCTACCCTGGGATGCCTGCACAGAATGTTATATATGGTCTTCTTTTCCTGAGGGGTTACTCTGTGTTTAGATGATTAGCTTTGGTAGGACTGCTCCTCAGCTCAGCTGCTTCCAGACTGGACTTCTGGCTCCATGCCTTTGTTCTAGAGGATTCAGTGAGACCTGGGTAAAGTTGCTTTTAGGTTCTGCCACCTGGTGGGGATTCACAGGACACTGGTCACTGTGAGAACGACCCAGAAGGACTCAGGTTACAATAAAAGCAAAACTTGGAGCCTGTGCAGGCTCTCTTCCAATGTGTCTTGGGACTGCCTTGCTTGGTGTGAGTCTGTCCTTGTCCAGGTCTGCCTGTGTCCTCACAAGTCTCACAGTGAGTTTTTAGTGCTGCAACACTGTAGCACTGTCATGTTGCATGTCCCTGGCCCATAGGCTAGAAGCAACCTCCTTTTTTTTCCCCTCTCCTGCCCCTTGGTCCCCTTTACAACCTCTCAAAAGAGCACTATGATGTGGCAAACCAAATGAGTGTTCGTGAAAATATCAGCAATGCCTGTGTTCTGTTTTCTTTTTTGTAAGAGAGCAGTGGCTTTAGAGCATGTGCTCTTTCTCTCACAAGGTGGATGACCATGAGGTCTGCTTTGAGTGGAGCAGGTTTGAGGGGAGGGAGCTTTTTGGGCAGTGGAGGCTGACAGCAGTGTGCAGACCTGTGAGTATTCTTCTTCCCATGTCGTGTCCCTTGGCAGCCGTGCTGCCAGGTGGCTGCTCTGGTGCATCATTAGACACTGTTCCAAATAGCAGAGGCAGGAATGGTTCAGCACTCGAAGGAAAATGAGCTGTGATGGATAGCTCTGGTGATGCCAAAGCTGTTAAAATATGAACTTCTGATGTACAGCCAGGGTTTCCAGCAAGGGCCTCTCATCCTCTCTGTGCTCAACTGCTGGTCTGTGTCCCTTCCCTTTTCTGTTTAGTCTGAGGTAGGCTGTTGTCTATGAGCGATGGTAGTTTGTGGTGGCCTAGAATCCCTGCTTGGAGGATGGGAGATGAGTGATGATCAAAGGTCAAGCAGGCACTCCCCCATCAGCACACACAAGGGTGTCTGAAGCTCTGTCATTCCTGATGCTGCTAGTGCTGTGATGGGACTGAAGGTACATGGCATTCTTGGACCTGCCTCCATATGTGCTCTCTCCAGCAAGGGTTGCTGCAAATAGTTTTTCTCCTTGGTTTTTTTTCTCTCTTCATGTTCTGTGTGCTCTGAAGTTTTGGATGTAACCAACTGTCACGGTTTTGCTAGACCTG
>WBMZ01015525.1:0-12794 GCA_013400975.1 Atrichornis clamosus
ACCGCCGATGACCCGCGCGGGGGTAGGCGCTGCCCGTCTCGCGGCCCTCCCTGCCCGGCGCTCACCGCCATCGTGCGGGGCGCTGCGCGGAGCCTGCGCGGGGCGCGACGCGGGGCCCGCACCGACGGTGCCGACGCCATCTTAGAGAGGGGCAGCGCCGCCGCTCCCTAGCCCTGCGTCCGTCCCGGAAGTACCGCCCACCCCCGCGCGCCGGAAGCGCGCCGCCTCGAGAGCCACGCCCCTTCCGCCTCGGGCCGCGCGCGAGCGGCGCGTGAGTGACACCCGCCCCGGTGGGAGGGGGGAGAGGAGACTCCCCAGGGGAGTCCAGGGGCCAATGGGAGCCCCCTGCGCTCACGGTCCCCCGGCCAATGGGCGGGCGCAGCTCCCGCGGGATGGCGGGAGCAGATTGGACGGCGCGGCCTGGGCAGCGCGGTGACGGGGCTGCTACTGCGGGAAAGCTGATTGGCCAGTGCTGTGGGGAGGGCAGCGGGCTGGGGGCCCATTGGTGAACACAGCGTCCGTGGGGCAGGCAGGAGGAAGCTGATTGGTGGGGCCGTGGCTGTGGGACAGGCGGGAGGGAGCTGATTGGTGGGGCCATGGCTGTGGGACAGGAGGGTTATGGATGGGTGTGGTGCCGCAGGCAGGGCGGCTGCCTGGTCCCACACGTCTGTGCCCCGTGGTGCCAGGTTGGTGACAGCCAGCGGGACGAGAACGGTGACAGCTGCGATGGGCGCGGGGACGGAGCCGGTGGAGGCGCGGTGTGACACGTTGGAGGAGTGAGGTCCTGCCCTGCCCTGTCCTGCCCTCTTGTGCTCCCCAGCACCCCTCACCTGCCCCCTGCCCCTGCAGGAAGGTCTACCTGGACCACAATGCCACCACCCCGCTGGCCCCTGAGGTGGCCCAGGCCGTGTGGGACGCCATGTGCCAGGCCTGGGGCAATCCCAGCAGCTCCCACCCTGCAGGTAGGGACCAGAACGAGCCATGTTGGTTCCCTAGGCCGGGTCCCCCAGTCAGTGGGGCCCATGGGAGCTGCTGGGTCACCTCCTGCAGGCAGGAAGGCGAAGGAGCTCATTGGCAGTGCCCGGGAGTGCCTGGCAAGGATGCTGGGAGGCCGCCCAGAGGACATCATCTTCACCTCGGGGGGCACAGAGGTGGGAGCAACAGGGACCCTCTTCCTGAGACCCCTGCTTGCTACCCCTTCTCCAGCAAGCAGCGGTGAGGAGGGTGGGGATGAAGAGGACTGTGCTTCCTCTGGGCCTCCATTTTTCCTCAGGCAAACAACATGGTGATTCACACCGCCTGCAGGCACTTCCACGAGAGCCAGCGTGGGACAGGGGACAGCCAGGGGACACCGCACATCGTGACATCGAGTGTGGAGCACGACTCCATCCGCCTGCCACTGGAGCAGCTGGGCAAGGAGGGCCTGGCAGGTCAGTGGCATAGATGGGGTTTGCATGGGGGACTTTCCTCTGCTGGCATTTTTGTGGAGGACAGTATCCTGCGTGCTCCATGATGTTCCACTTTCTCCCCACTGGAGAAGGGCACAGTTTCCCCCACGGTGCCTGTGCTCCCCCAGGCTGGCTGTGTCACCTCCCTGCTCTGTGCCTGCACACCCTCTGCCTGCACCCTCCTGCCCTGCTCAGCGGGGTGTGGGCAGCCCTTTGTTCTCTCGTGACTCACAGAAACCACCTTTGTGCCCATGTCCCCACGGAGCGGGCAGGTGGAGGTGGACGATGTCCTGGCCACCATCCGGCCGAACACCTGCCTGGTGTCCATCATGTTGGCCAATAATGAGACCGGGGTCATCATGGTGAGTGTGGGCAGCAAGTGGGATGGGGGGACACCCTCGCAAAGAGGGGCTGACAGTGGGAAGCAGACCTGGAATACAGACCCTCATCCTCCTGCCAGCCTGTCCCGGAGCTGAGCCAGCGCATCCATGCCCTCAACCAGCAGAGAGCAGGAAAGGGGCTGCCCAGGATCCTGGTGCACTCGGATGCAGCGCAGTTGATTGGCAAGGGGCATGTGGATGTGCAGGAGCTGGGCGTGGACTACCTCACAATCGTGGGACACAAGGTGTGGCCCTGCTCACATGGTCACCCTCGGTGACATCTCTGCTGGGGTGCCAAGGGGACTTTGGGTACCCCACACAGCTTGGGACTTCGCGGTGGCCAAAGTCTTCCTGCTGGGGGATGCTCTGCAGACCAACCTGGCTCCTGCAAGTTAGGAGCCTGTTTGGGGCAGGGAGCAGTAGAGCAAGGATGGGGTACAGCTCTGCAGCAGCCTGTGCCCTTGAGACGGGCAGGGTCAGCACTGAAGGCAGTCAGATTTGGGCAGGAGGGTAGGAAGCACTGTCAGTGCTGTCAGTGTCCCCACGGTCACGGCACTGTCCCCGCAGTTCCATGGCCCCCGGATCGGCGCCCTGTACGCCCGTGGCCCCGGCACCACTGCCCCGCTGCACCCCATGCTCTTCGGAGGGGGACAGGAGAGGAGTTTCCGGCCAGGGTAAGGTGGTAGGCAGTTACCTGGAGAGTTGGGCCTCTGGCTGGTGACCAGACCACATTGTGGCTGCCCTGTCTGAGCTGAGCTGGCAGCTGTGTCCCCTGCCAGCCCTGGGGCAAGCAGCCCAGCACAGCAGGGAAATGGATCCATGCATGGAAACTCCCTGATGCTCAGGCTTGGCCAAGGGTGGAACCTCAGGGTGGAACTGCCCCCTTAACCACCTCAGAGAGGTGTCCAGGACCCCCTGCCAGCAGTGAGGCGTGCCATGAGGGAATGTCTGTGTCTCAGGGCTGGGTTTGTGGTCTGAAGCAATAATTCATGATCAATGCTCTGTTCCAGCACTGAGAACACCCCAATGATCGCCGGCCTTGGCCAGGTGAGTTAGGATGGTCAGGGGTGAGTGGTGCGTACCCAGCATGGAGACGGCCACTTGTACTGCCTGTTCATCAGAAGAGACACACTTGGGATGTGGGATGGAGGGTGAACTAGGAAGGATGATGGGGCTTTCTGGTGCCAGTCGAAGGAGGTGTTTTGGGGTACTGCTGTGGGTTTGCAGCCCTGTCAGTCACACAGCTCACATGGCACAGGGCACCCAGAGGGGACACAGGGGGCCTGGCATTGCAGAGGCTGTTCCAGGCTGCCCTCACATTCTGGGAACCACACAAAGAAAGAAGTGTCACAGGGTTCCTGGTGGAGGCTGTCTGTGTTTTCTCAGGCTGCAGAGTTGGTGAGCAAGAACTGGGAGGCCTATGAAGCTCAAATGCAGGATGTCCGGGATTACCTGGAGGCCAGGCTGGAGGTGAGCACTTCTGGTCCCTTCCCGGGGGCTCAGCCTGCAGAGTGTGGGACCTGGAGCAGGGTGGGTATGTCCCTCTGGCCCTACTACCCACTCATCAGGACAGAGCTGTTCACAGCCCTCTGATTTCTCTAGGCCTCCTTTGGGAAGCAGCGGATTCACTTCAACAGTCACTTCAAGGGCTCCAAGCGACTCTGCAACACCTCTAACTTCTCCATCCTGGGCCCAGGCCTTCAAGGTAGCTCTTGCCCTACTACTGCCCCATGATGGTCACAGAGCCAAGCACCTGCCCCTCACAGCACCCTGTGGCAGGTGCTCGGGCAGGGAGGTGAGGCAAGAGTGGCCCCTGGAGGGGGCCTTGGCACTGGGAGAGCTGTGCTCATGTTGCTTGTACTGCAGGACGAAGGGTGCTGGCCCACTGCAAGGTACTCCTCGCCAGTGTCGGAGCTGCCTGCCACTCTGAGCAGGAGGATCAGTAAGCAGCCAGCTTCTCTAGGCCCAGGGAGTCTTCCCAGAGGACTGTGGGTTCGAGGGAGGGAAACAGGACAGGGAAGGGGACTGGGGGTGGCTTCGGCAGTGTCACCTGGAACGAAGTGCAGAGTTTTCCAGAGGAGCTGAAGGGCTGTGAAGGGGATCGTTGCAGGAGACAGGTGGAATGCTTGACTGTTGCTTGGAAGGACTTTGTCCCTCCCAGCTTTGATGATCCAGCTGAGCTTGGAAGTACTTTTGAACCGGCACTGCCAGAAGAGAACCTGCATCATGTCTCTGTGTGCCTGGTTTACCCGCTCCAGCCCTTCAGATGGCCCTGGGTCTCCAGATGGCTCCTGTAGAGGGTGTGGGGACAGGGTGCTTTTGACATTGTCTAGAGTAGTACCCTGTGGACATGGCAGAGCTACCAACCCCTGGGAACACAGAACAGGTTCTTCCTGGGAGGGGAAGAGCCAGATCCACTGTAAGGCAACAAGCCCAGTTGAGTGGGTGCATTTGGAAAGCAAGCAGGAGACAGGTTTACCTGGAGTGCATCTGCAGATGTGCCTCCTCCTGTGGGTTGGTGAGGCTCCCTTGTGATGTGTGGGGCTTCGTCACCCTCAAGTCCAACCCCTACCTCTGGCTGTGTCCCAGGCCGTCCCCGGTGCTGCTGAGCTGTGGGATCCCCCTGGACGTGGCACAGAACGCACTGCGGCTGAGCGTGGGGCGTGGCACCACGCGGGCAGACGTGGACAGGGCCGTGCAGGACCTCGTGCAGGCTGTGGCACAGCTGGAGCGGGACCAGGCCCCATAGACCCCGGAATAGCTCCCTGGACACCACCCAGGTTCTCGGAGTGGGCCCCTGGGTGCAGGCTGTCTATGCCAGCCTGAGCTCAGGGTGTCTCGGGTGGCAAGGGATGGTTCTGGGGAGGGGGCTTTGCTGCTCTGGGGCTGGGGCAGCTCGAGGGCTTGCCCAGGACTCAGCCCCGCCATACAAGGGAGCCTTTGGGGGAGTTCTGCTGTCCAGTGCCCCTGACTGGCCAGCATATACCCTTCTGGGTGCCTGCATGTGTTGGCACGGCATGAGTCCCTGCAGAGGGACAGGCGGCATGAGTCCCTGCAGAGGGACAGGCGTGGGAGCCATGGGAGGTGGAGCCTCGTTCCCTTGTTGCTTCCCACAAAGGAAGCTTTCCCGCTGCCTGAGCAGTCAGGGGAAGAAAGACCATCTGCCCCAGAGGGAAATGAGGAGTTGACAGAAGCACAGCAAGATTCTGGGCTGGGAACTGCCCTGCCCTGAACTGCCAAAGGGACTTCTGGCTGGGCACAGCTTTCCCAGCACTGCTTTGCTTTACCTGCTCCCCTTTCTCCTGTCCTTCCTGCAGTGGGCAAAGCTCCTGTTGCCAGCTCCACCTGCTCCTCAAGGAAACAGTGGTCAGGGCAGCTGTGACTGTGCCAGCATCTGAGGAACCCTGTGTGCCTGGGGGGTCTCTGGCATCACCGGCACAGGAGGACACAGGTGTCACCCAGATCAGGAGCATTGCCAGGTGGGCTGGCTGATGCCAGGGAACTTGGTCTCTTTGGGTATTCATAGGAATAAAAACAATTGATGCTGCTTTTCCCAAGTAAAATGTATTTTCTCTGGGGGAGGCTGGACTTGTTGGGGCCATGGGAGCGATGCCATTTCCCTCGGAAAATGCTCCTGTCCCAGAACACAGCACAGGCGGCTGGAGTGAGAGTTGCCTGCAGGGCCTGGTTGGCATGGAGCCCACCAGCACAGATGCTGGCCTTCTCGGTACAGCCACACAGCATGGCCAGCAATACTGTTTGGACTCATAAATCCCTGGGGCTCTTTGCAAATCCAATGTCTAACTGGAGTGTTGGGAGCCAAGCACCCTGACTGAGCGTCACTGGTCCTGCCAGGCTGGGCAGTGTCACCACACTTCTCACACCTCCATCTCAAATACATTCTATTTCTCCTTTTTTTTCCTCCTTTGGATAACAGTCAAAACCTCTTTTAGAAAAAGTGGTTCCAGGGAAAGAATTTTGGTCTGCTTCAGGGCTTGATCTTTATCACACACCTTATCATTCTTGGGGACCTCTCACAGCCTTGGCACAACTGGAGGTTCAGCTTTTGGGGCTCTCTTTCCCCCACAGGACATCTGGTCTTCCTACATTGTTTCAGACAAAAATTTAACCACAAAGCACAAAAAACTTTACTGACTTCTTCTTTATACACACAGGAAATGCAAGTTTTAGATACAGAAATTTAGCATTACTCCATTTAGAATATTACAGCCAAAGCTTAAGAAGTATTACAGAGGGTATGAGAACTTGGGTTGAGCATTTTAATGGTTTTGCTGCTCATTTTCCTACCACCACACCACACATGAATGAGAGTCACTTCTGAATCCCTCTGTATTGCTTTATCCAGGGAAGGTGAGGAAGAACTTGGCCTGCATTTCTGTGGGCCAGCCCGTGCTGGACGTGCACCCTGTGTGCGACTCTTTTGGGTGTGACAAAATGTCAGTGGTGGTGTGCAGTGGAACAAATTCACCTGGCATGGGAAATACCAACAGTGATACACCAGCTGAGAAATGCAATGGGAGAGAGGGAGAGGGCCTGGCCACTGCACTTGGACACAAGAGTTGAAAGGAGTTACTTTCACATGGCCACAGCCAGAATCAGCAAAACTGAGATTCATTTAATGGATGAATCCACAATCCCCTGATAATCTTGCCTTCTTAGATCCTTCCAGGAGAGTTTATAACATGCAAGGAAAAAAACACTAACCAAAATAAGCACTGCCCCGACCAGATCCCAAGTGCCCGGGAAGATGTGCAGCACCAGGAGCTGCAGGACCATGGCGATGACAATCTCCAGGTGCTGCACGGTGCTCACCAGAGCAGGGTGGAATTTGCCCAGGGCATAGTAGACCCCCAGAAAAGCTGCAGTGGAGCACAGACAGATGGCAAGGAGATAGCTCCAGGTTTCCCCGTCCAGTGGGATGATTGGCTCTTGGAGCAGGAACATGGTAGATGCTCCCCACGCTGTTCCTGTCCAGCTGAAGGTGAACAGGGCTGTCCACATGCTGACATTGTCTTTAATGGACCTGTAGACTATCATGGAGAGGGCAGTGGTCAGACCGGCCATGACAGTCATAGTATAGCCAAAAGCCTCCTTCCAGGTGCTCAGCAAAGAGTTCTCCTCCTTGACAATATTGGGGATCATGACCAGACAAACGCCAAACACACTGCCAATGACAGTAACTATGTCTATGTAAGCCATTCCTTCATCTATGAGTAAAAAAGCCAGAATGGCACTGAACACCGTGGTGGTGGCCCTCCACATGATGGTCCCATTGCTGGGGGGCACTATGGAGAAGGATGTGTAGGCACAGGTGATGGAGATGACATTGCAGACCCCGTAGAAGAAGAGCCGGAGCCTGTAGCCTTTGGGGCCAAAGGGAGGCTCGTGGTGGTAGCACACAACAGTGATGGACAGCACCTGCAGCACTGAACGGATGAAAATCAGCTCCAGGGATGGCACCTTGGAACAGTCAGAAATTAGTCTTGTGATGAGAGCCACACATCCGTGAGCCACGGCAGACCCAAAAAGGACCACCCACGTTTTCCTGGACTGCAGTATATTTCTTTCAGGCTGGGATTGTCCGACCTTATCAGGTTTTGGCAGTTGTACTGGCTTGGTGTCTACTGTACCAAAAAAAGTCCTTTCTCTTTTTTTCCCATCATTAAGTAGTCTTCTCTTAGGATTATCCTCCATAAAAACTCCAGTATCTTCCTTAACATCCTCACATCCCTCTTCTGGCTGGGGATAGTGAGAAGTGTATTTCACTGTTACTGTGTTGGGATGAATTTTCACTCGCTTTTTGACTGGGTATCTTTGGGAAGATGTATCCATTTCCTTAGAGAAGTGTCCTGGTTTTAAGAAAAAAACCGGAGATACACTGTTATTTAATGAATAGTGAGAGATTCATTGGGATGTAAATACTGTTAGTGTTTAGGAGCTACTTGTATCAACCAAGTCCTACTACTAGTGAACTGTTCTTGGTTTTGCTTTCTTTTTCCACTGAGTTACTGCTAAATCCTCTGATGGCTGGGCTTTTTGGATCTCCTTAAAAGTCTACCATGTCACTTCTCGTTATTCACTAATTTTTGAGAATGACATGTTTTGTCATTATGTATGGTATGCATAATGAATTCTAGTGTACTCTTATTCTAATGAGAAAGTTCTCTTGCTAAGCTTTTCCCCTGTGATTATGCGTTATTCTTAATTGCTTGACAACGTTACAAGATTGTGGTAGAAATTTGACTGTAGGAGATGACAGCAACACAAGGAAATAGGGAACATCCTCGGGCAAGTCAGCAGGGTTTGCATATGAATAACACCACATCTTTGAACAACAGCTTTGACAGTGTTCAACCCTTCTGTCTCCTCCTGAAGGTCCATTTCACACTTCACAAACAGTGCCTGTGATTTGTGCCGGGTGGGACACTTTAATTCAGGCAGAGGGACGTCATTGAAATGACTTTGTTTTCACATCAGCTGTGCAGAGCCCTTCCAAGTGAAGTGGCAGCAAGAGGAGTGAAACCTTCTCTGCCTTCTATTCACCCCAGCAAATAAACCTGTGCAGACCTTACCTGCGACAGAGAGAGCTGATCCCAAGGCAGAGGGGGAAAACTCCTCTTCGTCATCTACACCTTTGACGGGGTGTCTAGACAGAAACAGCAGCTGCACTCAGGTACCAGCAGGAAAGGGTACAACCATCTCAACACAGAAAGTAAAACCCAAGGAAGGCTCAAAACCCAAACCACTTTAGGTGGAGAGAAAGCAATTGGTGTCATCTTGCCTAAACCACTCCTCAGCCATCTCCCAAAATTATTAATGGAACAGATCCAAAGAACAAGTGGTGGTTTTGTGAGCATAAGGTTCCTACAGCTCCACAACAAGCAAATTCACCCTCCCGTTCCTGCTGTGCTACCTCCCAGGCTGCAGAGGAGACGATACCGGGGCGAACCCATCCTCACCACCTGGAGATCCCTCCCCCGGAGCCGAGCCCAGCCCTGCCGGCAGCAGCAGCTTGGCCTCTGCGGTGGCACAGGGGGATGGATACGGACAGTCCTTGTCTCCAGGAGGGACCGGAGCGCTCCTGGCAGGTCCTGAGGGTGCAAGACCACAGCTGGTGGACAATGGGCTGAACAGCAGGACAGCGGATTGTCGGGGAGAACAGATCCAAAGGCAATGTTGAAGTGTGTGCAGCAGCCCTTCACAGAAACACTCAAAAGTATCGTGGCCAGGTTCAGCCGTGGCATTTTCTGTGTCTGTGAACTGTGGCAGCCAAGCACTGCCTGTGTCTCTGGCAAATATAATTTACATGCGAATAGGACAGTCTGCCTTTTTCCTCACAGGCTGAGTGTTCATTAACCCCTGGTACGCCCCGGCTAAGCTGTAGCTGACTCCCTGCAGGCTGAGCACGCCATCGTAGGGATGAATGGGAATGCAGAGGCACCAGTCCCGGCTCTGGAGGAAGCAGAAGCAGCACCAGTTTGGACCTGCACAAGTACCCGGGTCTGAGGACGCTCTTGAGTTCTCCCTGTCTCTTAAGAGCCCTTCCCAGCACTGCTGTTCCTGTTTTTCTACTGCTGGCCCAGAGCCAGAGCATGCCCAGCACCCCCTGAATGGTGAGGAGCATTCTAGGGTGTCCATGGGCAGCTTCCTGTGCAAGGAACTTGAGAACGAGTAGCTGAGTGCTAGGGAGAGTAAACACAGTTGGGTATCAGCTGTGCTAGTGGGCAGTTCAAACAACCTATCCAACATTTACCAGCCCCTGCCAGAAATCTGCCCCAGTCTCACCTGCTGCCTTCACTTTTCCTCCAGTTAAATTGTTAATTTCAGGATCTTTTAATATGCAAACACAACCCGCACTGGGTAAGCCCCGGAATGCAGTGATTTTCACCTGCACGGCTTTTCCTACCTAGCTTTTCCATTGTGTTACAATCCACAATTCTGCCTTGCAGCCTTAAAAAAAATTAAGATCTTCTTGCTTTAAGGCACAACATACTGATTCATGAATAAAACAAATGGGAGGAAAAGAAGACAAAAGGTGGACAACAGGAACTATTATTAGAGTGACAGTGGATCCAGCCTGGCTTAACTCGGTCATTTCGTTCAGAAACAGCTGAGTAAATGCTGCAACTGTTCCTGAAAACAAACCCAAAATAGCTCATTAGTTACCAGTAGCATGCAACGGTAACTTTCTCGCTTCCTGGCTTTATATTTCATTTTCTTTCAACAAATAGGTGCAAAGTCAACAAAACAGTTACAAATGTAGTCCTGGAGCTGTGCAATGTATCCAGGGGTCTCTCTGGAGGAAAACAATACATGGTGAGCATGTAGCTCAAAATGGCTGTTCTGCACAGAGCTGTTCCCTCGGGATGTTCAGATGGGAATGAAAACAGTGGGGAGGTCTGGAAAGTGGAAAGGCAAACACATGTGAAAGGCAGGGGATGGGAAGTAACAAATAAAAACAAACAAACCCCAACGGGAGTGCTTAACCCAAAATGTCATATTTAGCTACGACAAATGTGATGCCAACCCTCCCACAGTCCATTTATTTGTAGTCTTTGGTGACCTTGCTTTTCTTAACCAGTGAGATTTTCCACAGAGACTGAGATTAGGGCGTATCCCAAATCCATTGTGTGTCCCTGACACAAATTTTAAATAGAAATCAGCACAGCCTATACAGACAACTTGCTGCTTCTCTTTCTGCCAGTGCCTCTTGTGCAGATGACATGAAGTTTTTATTTTTCCTTCGTATCTGGAAACTTAACGTGGCTTATTTGCATTTTCTATTAAAAACACGCCTTGATTTTGAACCGAGTTTAATACAAGGCTGAAGACGAAGCACTATGCAAAATTCTCAAGTTATATAACAAAACAAACATTCCCAATTCAACGTGGGGCACCTATGTAAATTACCAGCTCATGGAAATCACTGACTGCCAAAGTGTGAACCCTGTTTTCCCTCGGGGGAACAAATAATCACTGTAGATTCAAGAAATGGCACAAATCATTAATAGAATACAAACCATGATTTCTTTTAAAAGAAAAAAACCCTGAATACTCCCTTCCCTGCCTCCCTCAGTCACTCCAAGTGCTGGTTATCCAGGTAGAAATAGGTGATTATCTGCCACGTGACTTATGGGGGTGGGAGGCTGAGTTCTCCTTGCTGTGCCTGAGGGAATGAAGGCTTTGAGGTCTGACTGGTGTTTCTAACCACCAACTTTCAATAAACTCACAGAAAAATACTCTCGTCTTCTGCAGCCAGATGGGTTAAAATCAGTCGGGCGACTGAAATGTTGTTATGAAAGCCTCACAGACATGGCAACTCCAGCCTGTATGGAGTTGGAACAAGAAGTCAGCTATCCCTGTGCTCTGAAAGACAGGCCCAACAGGAATGCTCCTTTGCCTCTTCTGTGGAAGATCCCGCAATCCTGACCGGATTGGGCTGAGATTACCAGAGGGCTGTGAGCAACCTCTACAGGATAACTACAGACTGACAGTTTTCCCTGAATATTAGATGTAGGAAAAACCCACCCACCCCTGGAAACCCACACAATAGACTGAATTCGTGCCACATTCACTGAGCACTTCTGTGCACTGACGTCTCAGCACGAGGGCTTTTCTTTTTATTCCTTATCAGGTACAGGAAAATCTCCTAAATTCCTGTTTCAGCACCATTAAATCACCTGAACCTTGCTGGAGATTCTTAGGTGCTTCATACTTGAGGTAACTGCACATGCAAAGTGATCTACACTCGTGGTGTATGAGTGCCTTTATCTTCTTAGCCAGATTGACATAAATCAATTTTATTAAAAATACATGCAAAGAAACTCAAGTCTTTATTAAAATTTAATGAATACCAAGAGGTATTTAAGAAAATGAAGGAGCAATTACATGAAAGGAGTTTTTAGCACTTAAGCACGAGAGCAAACATTATACGCAAACCAACAGACCAGTATCCCTTGTCTTCAAATTGACTCACGTCCAGCAGCACTGCGTGAAGGAAGAGCCTGTACAGCCCTCACAGAATACAAATACAAACCTTACACTTAAGTCCCACGAATTGTCAGTACATTCCTGATAATATTTTGCTACCCAAAAAACGATCTCTATTTGTGCTAGTTCACTGAAGCCACCACATATGATTTCAGTGAGATATGACAACTTTAATTTCCCTTGCTTTCTCTATTCTCTCGCCATATAAGGGCTCCACATTCACCAGTTTTCATTAAAAACTACTATTTTCTGATTTCTCCATTCATGCCTGTTGCCTGCTGCAGCTCCTCCCTCTGCAGCAGCAACACTTGCATGAAGTGATTTTGGAAGAGCCACTTCGCCTGCAAACTTCCCATTCCAAAACCACTTATCTGAACAAACCTCTTCAGATTACAATTCCAGGCACGGGGGACAGAATAGAGAATACATCAACACTGAAATACAGTCTCCTATAGCACAGGAAAATAGGCAAACAGCTTGGTTAGACGTAAGAAAGGCTTTAAGAGGTACGTTACAATGGGGTGAAGCACGAGAAGGCACCTTCGGGTCCACGACAGCAGATGACAGGTTAAGATGAGAGATACCTCGCTCACTGCTTTGGATCCTCTCCCAACAATCTGCAAAACCCTGGCCAGGCAGGCAGCCGGTGCGTGCGGGCTGTGCAGGAGGGGACAGCCGCCTGCAAAGGGACCCGAGCTCGGGAGCCGTGCAGGGACGGCGCACCAGTCGCGATGGCAACTATCGCCGATAAGAGGTTACCCGTCAGAGGGCGCGGGGCGTCTCCATGGGAACCCCGGCAGCGGGCTCAGCAAAGTCCCTCCGGGCAGGAGCGGACGAGGGGCGGCAGCTACCCGGGCTCAGTAGCCGCCGGGCCGCGCCCCCCGCTCCGGACCCCGCCACTTATCGATGCCGCAACCCCGCCCGGCGCCACCGCCCCCGGCCGAGCCCCCCGCGC
>WBMZ01015527.1:0-22153 GCA_013400975.1 Atrichornis clamosus
TCGCCGCGGGTCCCGGGCCGGGCGCCACGGGGATGGGCGGGCGGCGGGTCCGGCCGGGCGCCTCCCGCCGCCGGCCCCTACAAAGGGCCCGAGGACCGGGCCCGGGGTGGCTCCGCTTCTCGCTCTGGGTGGAAATAGTGCTCGAAGAAGTGTTCTTGAAAGAAAGAAAACACGTTAAAAATACCCCTGGGAAGCTCCTGAGAGTTTATTTTTTGTCGTTGCCTGTTTATGTATTTATTTTACCTCTCAAGTTCCCGGGATTTGCCCGTAAAAGCACAGCGAACCCGAGCGCGATCGTCTCCCACCAGCGCTCCGGGAGAGAGCGCGAAACTGCCCCTGGAACCTCTCTTAAATCATATAATTAAAGGTTATACCCCGTGTGAAATAAGTCCCTTTTGTTAGGCCTTCAGCGCGTTTTGGCATTTTCCCTCTTTTGTCTTTTTTTTCCTGCTTTTGTTAGAAAAACCCACACGAGGTGTTCAGACAATACAGTGAAGCGGTCGCTGCCGTGCTCTGCATGGTCGGTCCGGGGATTTGGGATGGGATAAAGAGCAGTGCCGGTGTGACTCAAGAGTGAATCTTTCTCCCAGCAAGTTGGCTGACTGTTAAGCAGTCTCCGTGCATGTATCTTAGAATACTTTATTTAAACATTTGGAATCCACGGGGAAATCCCTTGGGTTATTGTTATTCTGCATCGCTCAGCTGGTTTGAACCTTGTGAAATCAGGGGACACTTCTATTGCCCTCCTCAGCTAACGCTTTGTTTTCGTTAAAAGCAGAGCGGAACACAGACCTGAACGTGTTCGTTATTAGGGTGAAATGGATTGTTCAGTTTCAAATGGCCTTGAGCACATGAATGGGCCCGTTGGCGTGAGCCGAACAAAGAGTCAGGACGTGTGTCCAGTAACGCCGGGCACGGGATGGGGATCTCAAAGAATCCAGCCATTGTGTGGGCAGCCGGAGCAGCCTGAGCACCGCAGCTCGGGTGGTTTCAGGAACTCTCTTCTACTCGGGTGTTGTTTTTAAGTGCTGTTTGCTGACTGCTGGGCCGGCTTTGGAGGGTCAGAACAATGTGCAGCGGTGTGACAGGACTTCTGTTCCAACAGCAGCGTGGTTGTATATGTGGGACTGTTCTGTCTGTAGGTATTTCATTCATGAGCGCAGCACGCTCCCTTTGAATCCTAGTTCGTGGAATTCAGAGAGGAGTAGGGACAGAAGCTTGGCCATTCAACAAAATACCTAATTTATTTCTTTTTTCCTGGCAAGGGCTCTCTGCCATCATGTCAGTTGCTATGGTTCTTTCTGTAAAACAGAAATATTATGGTATAAATAGATTTTTTTACATTTTAACCCTTTCGAGAGACAACTTGCTTTGAAGGGTTCCTGCACAGTCATGCAGTGTTTTTGTTGATTATTGTCAAAAGTATTGATACGACTTTTTGTGTGCACCTCACAAATATTTACATAAACCAATTTTCTTATTTTTAAAGGAATCATAATTTGAAGGTGAATCTCATGATTCCCCTCCCACCTGCAGTCAAGTACAGCGGGAAATTAGCAAGAGAGATTCTGTGTTTTGTGGTTTCAATGTTTTGAGAAGACTTGGCTTGTTAAATTGAACTTTCCACACTAGCAATTCCTGCATCTTCAGAAGAGCCACATCGGTGATTTCCAAGTGTGCAGTTTCATTTGCATAATAGGAGCAATTTGTTGCCATCCACAGCTCTTCTGTGGAAATGCAGCCACTGAAGATTAAAATGCCTTGCATCCAACATTTTCCTAGAGCAGAGTTTTGTGAGACTTGTGTGCTGGGAGCGCTGTGAGCCAGGGATGAGCAGGGAGACAGAGTGGGATGTGGACGTGTCTGAGCGGACAGTGGCTTTATCCAGAGCTTTATCCACCTGTGCAGGTGTGCAGCGCCTTGCTGTGCAGTGTTCCTGAATCCCTGTGCTGACACGTCTGTGGACGTACCTGCTGGAAAGTGGCTTCATCAGGGCAGACTGTGTTCCTTAGAAAATCAGTGTTCTTGGACAGCCAGCCCTTGGATGCAGGTGCCCTGTCTTCATGTCCCTTCGCAGAGCACGTGGCACTTCTGCTTATTACTGGAACTTAGTAGTAAACAGTGAAGTTGTTACATTTTTATCTTGAGATTACTGTAACCTTATCTCCTTTGTTTAAACTACGCTCATGAATGAGCATCTGTTTTGGAAAACACACAGCATGTGGCTTCCAGAATACATGGTTGTGTTGTGTTTGTGTGGCAGAAATGTTAAATTTTCACAGTAAGAGAACAGTTCTACCTTTCTTTAACAGTACTTAAAATTTTTCTCTCAATGTATTTTAAAAATTACTCCAAGATTAATTTGTCTCACTGAACTGTGAATGATCCAGGGTTGTTTTTCTGTCTGGGTACATGTAGATTCTAAGTAGGCTCTCAAGAAGAGAGGGGCAAAAGCTATTGTGCCCTCAACCAGCATTTGAAAAATACTGGAGACACTTGGTTGTTGTTAAGGTCTGATCTGTTAAATGAAGGAAAACGCAGACATTTGCTGAGAGACGAGGAATGGGCAGGAGGCAAGCACAAGTGGTAGGACTTCTTGGGAGGCAGTGATATAAATTGCACGGGTACGTAGCACTGCTGGACTTTTGGACAGCTGTGCAAACATGCCAGGATGGAGGTCTGGAACACCTGGTGGGTGTAGGTAACCCTGGCTTAGAGAGTGCACCAGGAATCAGGAAATCTCACTGTGTTGCCTTGTCTTTGAATTGCAGTGTTTCACAGAAGTCCTTTGACCTTTTTCTGATCCATCAAAGCCGTGATCTAGGGGTAGTGATAACATCTTCAGAAGAAGATGTGAACCTGGAAAATGGGTGAAAGTACTTGGAGAAGTTGAGGGGAGAAGCCCCCACAGGCCATGTTACCTGGTGCCATTGGCTGGGGTCACAAGCTCTGGCTATTTAGAATTTCTAGGCAGTGCTGCTGTAGCTTTTCTGTTCACTGTCTCCATTCAGACTTGCTAAAATATTTTTATGTGGTATGTAATGCTCTGAGATTGAGCTTCTGCAGGTTTTGCAGCTCATGCCTCCTTAAAATAGGCTTTCACTCTGAAGAGTTCTATGACATAGAACTTCTTAACACGATGTCTTTGGAGAAAGGCTGTTTGCTACTCCCGGATCACCATCCTGCTTTACCCTGGCTGTGTTTGGTTTCCTGCTAAGATTGTAGCTCAAGTAGTGGCAGTTGAAGTAAAAATACCCAGTGTATGTGCAAGAATGTACTGAAGGTCTGTAGTGACCCCGTCACGCTGTTACCCTGCTTGAATTATTATACCTTTTTTTTTTACCTGGCTTGTGATTATTTCTTTCTGAACCAGGACATGCTCTCTGACTTCAGGGGAAGCTGAAGTTAGAGTTTTGCCTTGTGCAAGCCATGGTTCTCTCTGTAAGGAAGGTGCTTGTGGCCACATGGAACCAAATCATGCTGGCCTGGGTACGTTACAGGGGACTCCCCAAATGTGCTGAGTTTAGATAAACTCAGAGAGAAGGTGTCTGTGTCCTTGTCTAGTCACTCTGCATGGCATTTTACTGTATTTGCAGCCTGGTCAATAAACACCACGTGTGTTTGGGGCTCCTTCACGTTAGTCACTAGACAAACATCTACACAGCAGTAGGCGTGCTCGGAAAAGCAAGCCTACGCTTCAAAAAATCATTTTTGTGCATCTAACAGCACTTTTTGTGTATAATAATGGCATTTTCTTTCCCATCCCCTTTCTCCTTTGCTTGATCCCACAGGGAGGTCATAATTCTGTGATTTTCACCAAACTCTGTTGCAATGCAAGTGAGTGTGATGTGATAAATTCAGCATTATGACGTCACTTCGTGATCACCAGCAGAAGATGGGGTATGTGGGAGCAAATCCGTGTGTAAACGCAGATCACTGTGATGAATGATAGTCCTGGGAAAAGGCCAAGCAAGTGGGAAAGCTTTTCCTTGAGTGATATATTGGCAGTAAAGGCTTTCTGTGTCTCTGCCATCAAATGTTTCTGGCACTCCCTGCTGCTGCAGAAGCTGCCTTGACACTTTCTGTATAAGTGTAATATACACTGTTGTGTTTGCTCACCCGTATATTACTTTTATACGTGGAATCTGATGTTCATCTGTGGAGCTTTAGTGTTATTAAACAAAGTATAAATATATTTAAGAGTCTTGGGTTATTTAGAATGGGGAATTGAGTATATAATGATGTAAGTTCTGGGATGTCAGTATGCCTCAGGCATAAACACTGAAGAAGTGTTGATACCAATGCTTACCCTTTATACCCTTGGCTGTCCTTTAAATGCTGTGCAGATACAGTTCAGAATTTAAAAATGCTTTTACACAATTCCAGATAAATGTAAACTGTTGCATTGATTAGTTTCTGAATTTACTGAAACTAAAATATTGAAGATACTTTTCAGTGTGGAAGATTAAAATAAAAAAAATATTACCGTATATATTTTAAGTTTTGCCATTTTCCGTTGTTGTTACTCCTGAGTCATTCACGGAGGAATAGGAGAGGTTTGAAAACAGGCAAAATGGTTTTTTTTAAAAAACTGTGCAGTTTATCAGCCAGACATAGACAAATAACGCTGATAATTGTCACATTTTTAGCCTGATAAACTGTCAGGTTGATGGTGTTCCGTTAGCCATCTTTTCCAGTCCAACAGTCAACACAGAGATCAGCCTATACAGAATAACAGGGGATGGTGCAATAACACACATTGCCCAGTGGTCACCTGTCAGAGCTGGAATAGAGTGATGGGGTGGAATTCTGGACAGGATCTCGGGGTGAGTGGGGGCAACAGACAGGAAAACAGGTGGAGAAACTACTTAAGGTTTCACAACAGAGTGAGCACAAGAGTTCATGGGTTCCTCATTCCTACTGTGGTGTTGGGTCAGTGAGGATATTTTGTATTTTGTGCAGCATTTCCCAAATTTGCTGCCGTGGGCAGCATCTGTAAATTGTCAACTCCCACTGAATGAAAAGGAAAGTCCCTGATCAGCAGGTTGGGATGGTGTCTTTGCACAAAAGATTAAAAAGTGAGTGTTCAGAGTAGAAGTGGGTTTGGGGGTTTTGTTTGCTTGTTTGGATTTTGGGTTTTGTTTTGAAATGGGAAGGCAGTAAGTATTATTCTAAGCTTAATTTGCAATAAATGTCTTAAATCTTCAAATTATTTTACCCTGTTGATTTTAAATGTCTGAAAGTCATTGCGTTTCTTTGTTAACAAATTTGTGTTTGTGCTGCCAATGCTTTTATTAAGTTTTAGAGGAGGTTGTCTTCCCTTATTAATACTTTCATGGTCGTAAACTGTCAGTACTGTAAATACTTACACATGTAAAATATTTGCATAATAGCACTGTGATGTTGGGTTTTCTTTTTAGCCATAAGTGTTTGCAGGACTGGGATGTTGGTGTACTTCCATCACAAAATATTCCTATTCCCATTGTTGTCTGAATTACTGTGTATTGAATTCAGTTAAAAGATCCCTGTAGCTGAGGGTTATCAAAACTTAAAGTGGTGCTTAAGAAGCTCAGAAGAATTAAAATGTCAGGGCTAACTTTAATACTAGAAGGAAAAAGTTACTAATATAGGTTTCCTCCTGTGTTCTACAGTCTGTCCAGTGAAGATGCTGTGTGAGGCTGCTTTGAGATGCTAACAGGTATCTTGAACTTTTGGTTTTCCAGTGCAGCATCTCTAAGTAATATTTTGCTGTAGGAAAAGACTAAAATCTTGATTTTTTTAAAAAAGCATTTATTCACCTTTCCCCACACCCAAAACAAAACCCCAGTTGGTTTTATTTCTGTAATTTCAAAGGTTTACCTAACGAGAAATAAATCTAGTTTGTCTTGTATCCTTAAAAAGCCCCAAATTATATCATGATCATCTCTTCACAATTTAGTATGCTCTCATTATTGACATGCCCTCATCTCCACTGTCATTTTTATCGCATGTAGAGCTCCAAATTAGAGTGAAATTGGATTTTGACATACTTTAGCCACCTAGTGTACCTAAACGGCTGTATCTAAACACATTGAGGGAAAACTGCTCCAGGAAGAGCAGTGGGAAAGAAATGAATCTGAAATAGTTTTCGACTTCAGTTAAAATACCGTTATGGACAGATCCAAAATGTATCAAATATTCATATATAGTTTAGTTTTGCTTATTTTTTTTAATTAAACAGGAAAATGCCTCTTCTAAAGGGAAAATACAAGATTGGCTTTAGTAGCTGAAACTTAATAGTCAGGAGGATGTTTGTGACATTTGTACAATGTGGCTGCTTTTGATTCTGGAGGCCCTTTCTAAAAATGGAGCTATCACATACATATATAAATATATATATTTGGAGTCACATCCAGCTTCTCCCATCCTGCAAAGAACATTTTTAATTTTTTTAATCTATAACTGGATCCCAAATCCATTATTTAAATGTGTTTATGAAAAAAAAAAAAAAAAAAGCCTGAGATCTCATGCCAAATTAATTTCAGATGTTCCTGAATATTTAATGGCATCGGCCTTTGTTGTTAACTTTTAATCGATCCATTTGCAGAGCTGCATTACAAACCCAGGAACCAGCAGTGGTAATCTGTGACCTGAAAACTGATCACAGAAACGTGATGAAATTTCTCTGGCATTGTGGAGCTTCTTTTAATACCCTGACGTGCAGAGCTCAAGGAATTCCCCCCTTAGCCAGCGTTCATCCCTCTCCAGCCGGGCACTGTGACCCCCCTAAGGCAGTGCTGCCCTCCAGCCACATTTCCTTCACAATTTGTCAGTGTCACCATTCACGGCTGGCAGGGTCTGCTCACGGTGCCCCAGGTTATGCTTTCCCCTCTCTGGTAACCTCAGCCTTGCCTTTCCCAAGAGCTGGGCTCTCCAGAGTCTGGATTCTGCATCGCTGGCACGTGCTGCTCCCAGTGGGGCTGCTGGTCCTGCGGCTGGAATTGCAGAGCTGTCTGTCAGGGGTGGGGAGTGAACGCTAAACTGCCTGCAGCAAATTTCTGCCCCCAAATAAACCTCAGATGGTCAAAACGCATTTAGATTTCTAATGCCATTAAACAGCTTCATGACAGTCAAAACACACTGGTCTGTCTAAACGCTCTTTCTGCTGTCTAGAAACTTAAGTGAAAATTGTAGGCATTAAATCTGCATTTTCAATTGCTGTTCTTCTTAACTTTATCTTTAATCCAGATCTTATTACTGCTACTGCAGTTACTCAGTCAAGTAACAGCCCTGAGAAATCTGGAGGTTAGCAGTGCTCTAACGAGTTGTGAAATGCAAAGAACAATTTGCACAATGCAGTGCTAAAGACGATGTAATAGAGATCATCCTACTTAATAGCCTGTTTAAATCCTTGACAACTTAACAATAGTAGATCACTCTCTTCTGCATCCAAAGTTTAACTTCTCCTGCATTGTAATTTTATAGGGAGAAGAAGTGGGTGACAGTTGGCGACACATCCCTAAGGATTTACAAATGGGTACCAGTAACAGAGCCTAAAGTCGATGATGTAAGTATCCTGCAGTGTCTTGCTTTTGCCAGATGTAGATGTTCCTGTTTAGGGAAAGTCAAAAGAAATATTCTTGATTTTCTTTGAGCCTTTAAGCTAAGACTGGTGTGGGCCTTGCAGGCTCCAGGGAGATGTTGATCTGTACAGCAAGTGATGTTGATGTGTCAGTGGGTGACTCTCTTCCTGGAATCAGCTGGGATCATTCTCAGATAACTCTTAAACATGCAGCTTGAAACTGATTTTTGAAACCTTTCTCTAACTCTAACTGGGAGGCAGAGAGGGAAAGTTAAGACATGGATTATTTTTCCCCTCTTTCTGCCTGGTGTTTTAAAGAAAGTAGCTGGTTTGGAACTGGACAGAGAACATACCCTGTGTGTGCATCACTGCTGTTTTGCTCAAAAATAGGTGCAAAACACTGATGTGAGGGTAGGGATATCCTGTGGAACTGGGATCACTTGTATTAAGATCTCCAGCCCAAGTAATACAACAACACATGGTTCTGTTGTCATGTGTGTTTTCTCTTGATAAATGTTCTGTGTATGCATCATGTTTATGTTCTTTGTGTGCCCTGTTGGTGTGGCATAAAAATAAGCATAAAATTCAAAGTTGGTTGTCAAAATGATTGCTGCTCTCATCTTATAAATTGTAATACTGTTACAGAGAGAAAGGTAATCCATGATACCACAGTAAATTAATGATGCAATAGAAAAGATACCCTAAGTTTGGTGTTCCTTCCTTGGGCTGTCATATACTTTTACTTTATTGAGTGAAGACCTATCTGGAAGAAAACTTCTGTGTTAATAGATGTGTAAAATGGTGGTTTTTCAGACAAGGCAGTGCCATGACCTTGTCTTATCCAGACTCCAAATTCAAGACCTGGTTTTTTATTAGGGTTGTTTTAACTGAGCTTATTTCTTGTTGTACCTTCGGTTGTCCCACAGATTTCAGTGACTGAAATTGTGGTAAATCTCTGGGGTTCTTCCAATGCTTGAGCAACATCTCTGTGAAGTTACCCCCTGGGAATTGGGAAACCTCTTCATTCTTTCTAGTTGTCAAATGTTTGGTCTTGATTTCATTATTTATAATACACAGAGAGGGAAAAGTGTGCTATCCATGTGAGAGAGAGTGCAAGGTTTAGGCTATTTATGCTCACAGCTTCTGGCAGTTGTTTCCCTGCAGTTAAGCTGTGCCTGCAGGATGGGTGCTGTGGGGCTTGGAAATAGAATTTCTAAGTGAGCTTCTGGATGAATTTTCAAGGTCACTGCTACCCAAAGTCAGACTCTCTATTATAAGGAATGGGTTTATATAATGGTCTCTATGTGTAGAGTTTAATTGTGTTTTCTGAGGCATCATCTTTAGGTTGAGGCTCCAGATTTGCTGAAATGGGGACACTTGTTTAAGACCAGTTACCTTGGTGTCCTACAGTCACATTCTTTTCACTTCAAGTAGAGGCTGTTGTGCAGATGCAGTTGTTGCAGGTTTGGTGTCACGAGGTTTCTGTCTTCGTGCTCTGGAAGTTCTCACAAATAACACAGGCACGTATATTTTAAAAATAAATATCAGGTAGGGGTAATTTTGGCTATTTAATTTTGTTGTGGCCATCTTTTTATATCCAGTTTCATCCAGTGTGAAGCAGAGACAGCTTACTTGCTTTTTACTGAGAGGGGAGAATGGAACTTCTCCTATTTCAAATGGAAGTTGTCTTTGATTTTGGTGAACAGAGATTAAATTACTCCCCCGTTACGTGTTCCTAAGACACTTTTACATTTCTCTGCACTACAGTTAGTGAGGCTCTTTCTCCTGCTGGTTCCTGAAAGCTGTTCTAGAACCTCACCGCTTTGATGATTAAACCTCTTTAAAAAACACTTCACAGCTTAAATTGCTTGCATTCATTTTCAGTATTTCTTTTGTTGCAAAAGTGTCTTTTTTACCTTTAAAGAATAACAAAACCAAACCTGAGAGAGATTATGACCCCTGTGAACTTTCGTTTTGCAAAGGTAAAGAAGTCCATGTGCTCTCACCTTTTTTTCATGTATTAGGGAGTAAAATCTGGCTTCTCTGAAGTAGAAATACAATTTAGAAATAAGCTTAATAATCTGTTTAAAATAGAGAGAGAAGTCCCTCCAGATATCACTTGTTGGATTTCTTCTGCAGTCTGAGACGGTATTTGAGTGTGGTTTAGTTCCTTCCCTCGGTGGAGGACAGTCTCTATCCCAAAGGATGGGCTGAGCGCCTTCCTCCTGGAACCAGGCTTTTGACTGTCTCCTCAGCAGGCAGGATCCCCAAAAGCAGTGCAGCTGGCTCTTTTTCCTGTGAGACTGACTACGTCACCTCCTCATTGCAAATGCTGCATCCCTCAGCAGCACAGATTCCCCACGTGAGGGATGCCACGGGCTCTTCCTTTGTTCTAGTGCAGGTTGTGACCTCCTGCTCACGCAGGTGCTTGTGCTCTTTGTGTTAGGTCAGTCTGATTTTGTTTAATCCGTCTTTCAGTTTTAATGAAGGAACAGCATTAGTTGTAGAGAAGGAGAAGGTCTCACTTGAAACTGAGAGCCATGCCTGCAGAAGCACTGAGTGGGAAGGGGTTTGTACTGCAACGTGGAATTCGCTGCGTGGCCGGGGTCTCATTTGCGTGTGGCGCCTTTTGTTTTTCAGAAAAATAAGAATAAGAAAAAGGGCAAAGATGAAAAATGTGGCTCTGAAGTGACCACTCCAGAGAACAGCTCCTCTCCAGGGATGATGGACATGCATGGTGAGTGGGAGAAGGTCAGACTCAATTACCCTTTTCACTGCTGTGGAAGTAGAAACCAGCAACCTCAGGTTCTCCATTGCGTCAGTGTATGGACTTGGGTCGAAATGAAAACAGCATCAGATACTCACTTGGTACCTTGGATTTCTCTTCTGTGGATGTACTAACAATTGTTGAAATGCCATTTATATCTGGGCTATGAGTGTGAGGGGAAAAAATTATTAGTGGAGCTAAATATGACAATAAAATTAGAAATACCTACCTTTCAAAGTACTACACTCAGGTGAAGTAAGAATTCTGTTGAGTTTGCTGCTTAAAGAACCAAAAGACCCAAAAGCCTCAGTGGTCACAACTATAATTAGGCAGGTTTTGTACTTACTGACTCTCTAACTGATTAAGGTCAAAAGAATTCTGCAAGAGCCAGGAAAGTGAGCTCTGGTTCTGTGGTGTCTTCCTTCTGCTGCAGTTTGAGGAAATTAACTGCTTAAGAAAACATTTTTTGTTTGCCAGTCAGGCACTATTAGGTCAATTCTATTTTATTGTAATTTTTTTTTAAAGTGTGACTTTCGAGTGTTAGCCTGGTGTTTATTACAGAGCAGCTTGCACAGCTCAGCTCTGCCTCAAGTTTTTACCTTCTGGGTGTTTGGATAACAATTATGGCTGAGAACGCAGCACTATTTGAGCTGATAAGAGAGGATCACTTTTTAGTGGGTTGTAAATTCTTAATTTCAGTTTTATTTGCATTTATATTGCCTCATGGTTGCTTTTTGCAGTGTTGACAGCAAGTATGGTCTTGCAGTTAAAGGAATGAGCAGGATTTTTGCAGATCTGGATTCATTTTTCATCTGTTTCAAACCTTTTAACTTTTGCCTTGGTCAGATAATTTAATTTTTTTAAGTCTTGTTTCTCCCATCCATGAGGTGAATTTACTCCTTGCTTTTTTATCACATATCCACACGTGCTTTTAAGCCATGCTGTACAATTTCATGATAAAATTAATCTGATCTGACTTCAGGCTGCTCTGGAGAGAGGTGATCCCATCAGCAGCCGTGTTCCTGAAGTCCTTTGGTTATCCATGGATGTTAGTCTGGATTAAAGGAAGTTGCACCCCACTCTATCCATAAAGTATTGGCTGAGCTGGTTAAACCACTGTCACTGGTTTTCACAGGGAGAGGGCACAGGCTGAATATTTCCTGCTCACTACAGAGGCAAGATGTGTGCTGCAGAAAGTTCCTGTGATCCAAGCCTTTGAGGGCTGGTGAATATTCTGGACAATTATGACTTAGAAACTATTGATGAGACTGAATGTTACATTTTAACCCTGAAGGGAGTTTGAGTTGGTTTTTTTCAACCTTCAGGACACAATTGAAAAAATACCTGCTCATCTGAACACAAGAGTGATGGGTACTTGTAAATCTGCAGCATGAACACTTAATTAGCCCTGTGTTATATGAAACTATCATTTCAGATGATCTGCTTCACTCATGCTACAAAATCCTGGGTTCTCTTGGATCAGATCTGAGTAAAACACTGTTGGTTTTAATGTATAAAATTAGTTAGAACATGTTTTTTTTAAGTTTCCTGATTTTTAGTAACTGCTCGAAAACTCCTTAGGCTGATGTGGAAAAAATTTAGATGTAGTGAGAGACTGAATGATTGGACTTGATCCCTATTGAGCTAAATTACATCCTGTGTTATCAGGGAATAATACAGGAAAAATACAGAAGAATTGACGTGTGCTTTGTATCTTGTCAAATCAAACTTCCCTGGTTTTCACTCTTTTGTGAACAGATGACAACAGCAACCAGAGTTCAATAGCTGATGCTTCTCCAATAAAACAGGAAAACAGTAGCAATTCCAGTCCAGCACCAGAGCAGAACTTGGCAACACAAGCAGACGGCACTGAAGTCAAGTCTGACGAAACTCAGGCAGAGGCAAAGGAGCAGCCTGGATCAGAAGGTAAGCTGGAAAGGGCATTTTAAAGCCAAACAGAAAAAGTCATCCTTTAGTGTGCCATTTGTTTGCTTATCCACTTTAAGAACTGGAAAATACCAATTTGAAAGAAATGGTTTCTGAATTCTCAGCATTTATGTGAAAATGGGCCACAATTTCCCTGACCTGCTGGTGATCTTTCATACAGCTGGAAAGGTCACACTGACATTCAGGGTCTTTTCAGAGAGAAACAAACAGAATACTGGTTTATTGTTCTCAAATCTCAGCCTTGAAAGAAGAAATAATTTAAAATCATCTTTGAAATGGCTGCTACCATGTAATCACACAAATCCTGGAAGGTGTTATTTTGTGTAGATCTCTGGATATTTACTCTCTAGTCTGACAGTAAAATAGATGTGAGATACTTAGAAATTACTATTTTAATTGTGTAAACTATAATGTAAGCTTTCTTTTCTCTTAACCCTGCTAGCTACTGGTTGAAAAATTAGCTCTGAATTCTGCCCTAATTTTCCAAAAGCATTGCAAATTTCTATTGCAGTTGTGCACAGATTAAAAATACGTGTGAGTTAAGAGATTGTTCTGAACCTCACTCTTTAAATGGTATTTTGGGTAATTGAAACATGCTTTATATTTATATGCTTGGGAAGATAAACTTTCTTTGTCCTCTTATGACAGATAAAAGATGTCCTTAACACCATTCTAATGATTTGATTGCAGAATTCTTCCCATACCAAAGCAATTAAATTATGCCCTCCTGATTTAGTTCTTCACTCAGTAGTTCCACTGACCAGTTTAAATTTAGAACTTCTATCTTGGTAATGCCAGAGTGGTTGAGTGTGTTAAATGTTGTCATTGTTAACTGGGGTTAAAATTTGACAATAGAACCATCACCAAATTGGAATAAATCAGAACCATTTCCTTCAAAGAAAATCTCCTCCAGTTGCACATTTGGCCACAGTAAATGGTAAGGATTTACTCCTAGGTCTAATATTGTCTGAACCTGCTTACGTGAAGCTGTTACAGAGCATACATACTCCCCTGGCTAAATTTAGGTTCAGGGAAAATGATATCAAGTCCTCTGGATTAGTTCCAGGGCCAGTTACTGTAAAATGAAAGGGAGATGTAATGGCAAAAAGTACCTTTTATCAATGTGGGATTTTTTTCAGTTGGTTAAATGCTGTGTTAAACAATTTATTAAGCATTTATCTACCTTGTTATGAGCTATCAGAGCCCTGGAATTGGGACATTATTCAACTGGAGAGGGTTAATGACCTTGCACGTCTCTCATGTTACTCCAGTGGAACCAGGGAGGTTCCTCTAAGCCAGGGCACAGGGTGGTCAGAAATGCCTAATGAGGAGTTCCGTGGATCTCTAACCTGTGAATACTTTTGAAGTGCCCCTGTCCCCTCCTTGAGTGAATGGGTGCTTTAACTTGAGCATTCTGTAAGTCTTGCTTTGAGAGAGAGAAGGGTTTAAAAAACCAACCAACCAACCAAAAAAAAACCCCAGGGAAAGTTGGAAGCAGGTAACAGCAATAACAGGCTGGAAGACTTCTCCACAACTATGCACCATGGTTAAAAATTCTACAACTTTAATGGTTAAACTAGTTAGCTAAATTTCTAATTTCTATCTTAAATGTAGCGTCAAGCAAAAAAGTGGCTTTTAAATACGACTGAATTATGATTCAGGCAACTTTAGTCTCTCTCCTTAGCCACACGGTTTTAGATCCATGAATTATCACAATTCAGCCCTTTTGCTTCTGGTTTGAAGGAGTTCCTTGCAGTCAGTTTGTGTCCAGACTTGTTTGCTGATGTCTCAGGCATCCTGTGTGAGGCTGTGCAGGAGCTTGGCTCCCTCTAGGGTCTGCTCCCAGGGCCTGTGCTGGGAAGGAAAAGCTCTGGCAGCAGCCAGGCTGTGATCCTGGAGCTGGAGCTTAATCCATTGCATTCATGCACTTGTTGTGTGTGTTTCCACTGATGGTTCCACGTGGGTGAAGTGGGTGTGCTCGGCACGCTGCTGATGGGAAGACACCCGGAAAAGCTCCTGCTGAATGCTTTCAGTTGTTCGTTTAAAATTATTTCTTGTCTTTTCAGATACCTCTGATGAACAGAATTCACAGTCTTCAATGGAAAATTCCATGAATAGTTCAGAGAAAGCAGAAATTCAGTCCTCTGGAGAAAATGATCTAATTACAGAGGCATCTAAAAACTCTCAGGTAACTTTAAGCTCAAAAGTCTGATTACGTGGATTTTGGAAAGGTTTATTTTTACTAAAAAGCAAATGTAAGGAGGACAGTTGTGTATTTGCAATAATTTCCAAAGCGAGGAAGAGTAAAGCAGCTGTAGAATCTGAAATATGCTTGTACCTGGTTTTGTGGTGCAGGTTGCTGGCTGCTTGAATCTCCCATAATTGGAACAGTAAGACCAGATTGGTCTGATTGACTGCTCAGTTTCCTAAACCAGGCTGTGTTTTGTAAGGGAAGATTTAAATTTTACATTAATAAATTGCTTGGACCAAACCTGCTGGACAGGCCCCTTCGAGGGCTGTTCAGAAGTCAAACACCTTCTATAAAGGTAAATGCATGTGGCAGTCAGGAGAGTTAATTTGTGGATGTTTGGATGTTTACTCACTGAAACTCTGTAAAATTCTGGGTGGGTGGAAGGAGGAAATTATCCTTGCAGTTGTGCCCTTCTCAGGGCAGGACAACTCCAGGTCCTCAGGCAGAGCCCTGCTCCTCCATTGGTTTTCCTGTGGGCCCTCAGTTTCAGTGCACACTCCATCAAGGCTGTTCCTTGGAATATTCACTGTGGGCTTTACCCTGGAACTAGAATTTTGCTCTTTGTCTGTAGAGGACGACATGTTGAGGTAAGATGTAAGTAGAGGAGTGATTTCAGGAAGCACTTGGACATGTTCTGGCATCCTGGGATGCTTTTTCTGGGACACGTCACATGCCAGGGAATTTGTTGGTGCTGTTTGTTTGATGTTTGTGGTGCCTGAACTTCAGTGCAATGATAACGTGGCTGTTTTTCTTTTCCCCCTCATTAAGGACTCTGAAGGAGTGCCACCTTCTAAAAAGATGAAAGTAGAGGCTTCCCAACAAAATGTTGAAGAGATTTAGACTATAGATTTTTCTGGTCAGTTTTTATGTAAGGTACATCAGTGGGCTTAATTATAGAACAACCTTACTTAAGCATCTTCTCTTGGATGAGGACAGAACTCCTAACTTTTCAAGTTACCAAGCAAAAATCCAAGAAAGCCTAACAAAGGTTTAACTTCTCAGACACTGAAAACTTTTTCCTGTGAAACAAACATTGAGAACTTTTAAGTTACTGTCTCTGAAATGGTTGGAGTAAACAACTCAGGAGGGGTCTACGCACTGTTTCTAAAGTCAAAATTACAATTATGTTGCTGCTGTATTTTTTTTTTTCATTTCTCTATTTAACATTGTAAGATATTTAAGGATGGTACAGGTCAGGTATTAGCTTTCATGTGAAGTTCATTGTTCTGGCGTGATGTCTGCTTTTGTTTTGTGCCTTGTGTTCTGAAAACAGTGCTAACTTTTAAAAGTTGTTTTGCAACTGTCTCCTTTGCAAAGTGGCCTATGTTTGCATAATGCCATGTAGTAAGGCTTTTTTTTTTTCTTTTTCTTCTTTTGTTTGGGGGTTCTTGTTTCGTTTTTTAAGTTCTAAATCCCTGGTGCTTAAATTTTTAAACAACTACAAATCAGGAAGCCATTTTCACTCTTGGAGTCCAAGGAGAAAAAGGAGCTTGATGTTTTATTTTAGCAGCTATAGTGGAGATCTTTTATTGAATGCATGGCATTCGCAACTGTAAATTTGGTCTTCTAAATACTTAACTTCATCAGAAGTTAACATGATCTGTTTACCATTTATAGTCCAGATCTGAATATATACTATAACACAGGCACTTAAAATACTTAGGTATTAGGTCCAGATCTCTGTACTGGGTACAACTTGCTTTACAGAAAAGTTCCACTATGTACATAAATAGGATCAAAGGGATTGATGCACAGTGAGTTTATTTTCAATTGGTCTTTTTTGATATCATGTTTTCACTGAACTGGATTTCATTGTACTGTTTCATTATGAGATGTTTACTTCTATGTTCCAGGAAAATACTGGATGGGGGGGTTCCTTTCCTCTTCCAGCAAGTCTTGTAAATAAGCCTTGTTGTTCCCACAGTCCCTACACCAGTTAGGAATGTTCCTTCTCTTCCAATTATGTTCAAGTGTGCTTATGCTGAACTTGATGGAAAGGCACGAGGTAGGTGCAGCTCCCTCCGAATTCCTGGCAGGCAGAAGTGCAGAACCATCTGCATCAGGTCACAGGGGTCTGGTCTTCCAGTGGGCTTTGTACTTCCAGGGAATAAACACCCGGTGTCGGTGGAACTGCTGGCTTCCCACTTCCATACACACACATCCATCCACGTGCACACACTTGCTGCTGGATTGGGCCCTTACCCACTCCTCTCTGGGCGTGGGAGATGGGACTTGTGATTTAAAACACAATCTCACAGCTCTGGAAATGGTTGCATGTCGTTTGTAAGCTAAAAACTGTAAATACTTTTTTAGACGAAAAATGAAATTGCTTCCAGTTGATACATTTTCGTAATTAATTCTTGTGAAGCTGATTTAGGTCTGAGTTCTCCAGTAGTGAAAATGGCTTGCACTTAGACTACTGCATTACGTTTGCAATTACCACTCTATTAGGAAAAATAATGAGGAATTGGGGGGGAGGGAACAGAGGGAGGGAGGAGTGGGGAGCCAATACTGACCTTCCATAAGATGTTTGTAGGATTGAACTCCAGATAACCTATGACACTCAACTTTTCCTCTATGTTGAAATAAAACTTTTTGGATTTTAACTGAATAAAATTTGATTGCAAATCATTCATGAAAACAGCGTGCTCCCTAATAAGCTTTTGGGATTTCTGGTCTGATCATGAAGTCCATTAAAATTCTGAAAATAAGGAAATGAGGAGCCAAAAACTGAATTTGCACAATATATGCAATGAAACGGTAGAATTCTCTCTTGAATTGTGTGTATGCCTAAAATGTGGATAACTGGTCCATGACGATTGATTTGTATGTATATTACATTCAGATTTAAGTGATATTTTGTGAGAAGTTCTATTGATATATTAAATGGGCAAATCTAGAAAGATTCAAACTTCTAAATATTTTTTATTTACTAACTTTTTTGTTATTCTTAATGCTAAAAGAAAACAAATCTGATGCCACCTTTGACAAGTAGTTGTATTTACTAATCCCTCTCTTCAGGTGCATCGCAGCAAGTTTTTAATTTTTATTTTGTAGACGTTTCCAAGGGAGTAAATAGACTTTTCATTTAGGAACTAATTCCTGTACTTTAGGAAGAAATAAAATATATAAATAGCACTAAAAATACCTCAAATTTTTCATTAGATAGAAGCATTTATTGGCATTATTGACATCGACAGGTTTAATTATAAACTTCCTTTTCTCTCCTGTGGCTTCTGCTCAGAACTGTTCATTGTTCTGTGGCTTATGAGACAAGGCATCATAACCATCTTCCTAGAGGCTTTATTTCTGAGGTAGAAATCCTTTATTTACAGCTTCTACAGAATGCATTCAGATCTTTTGTTTTTACCAGAGATTCTAGTGACAACAGACAACTGAACAAGCAGATAGATTTGGGTTCCTTAGACCTGTTATTGTCAGTCTCTGAGGGAAGAGACTTTGACATTATCTGGTATGAAGAAATCCAAAATAGTGTATAAGACTGTTATTAGTCTTTTTTTGAAGTGCCTGATAACATTTATGGGCCAACGGATGTGATTAAACACATTTTAATGCCAGAAAGTACAGATGGGACCAAACCAGAACATGGAATTCAAATCCACCTGAGGTTTGAAAGCAGATCTAAATCCAGCTTTTTTTGGCTTGGACCTATCTCTACCCAAAACTTGTTTTATGAACTCACTGTAAAAGGGTTTGTTGAAAGCATTGAGAGGTGGAGCAGGAGGAGAGATGTAATTTTTTTCAAGATGACTGAAAGTTCTCATACAGCTGATGTTTTAGAAATAGTGCAAATATCAAGAAGTGCTTCCTTGCTACAATGCTGAATGTTGGAGCTTCAGTTACAAATAAATAAATTTTAAAAAATTAACAAAAAAAAAAGAGAAAAAAAAATAAAAAGAAACTAGAAGCAAGCAAGTAACTTAGCTGAGTTTGTGGAACACGTGGGAAGGCCTTCCGGATAAACGATTTACTCAGCCAAACATTTTATAGCAGAACTATTCCTTGGAATTTTTATGCTTGGGAAAGTAGTTGTTAAACATTCCAAAAAGTGCTGGCACTTACAAAACAACAAAAAAAAAATCAACAAGGCAGTATAAAATATCGGTTTTGGGTGGCTATCTTCATACATAAACATTGTCATGTTTTGGAATGTTCTTTATATCTAAGGGCCTGTTAGAAGGTGTAAAGAATTTTGTTTTCTTCAATACCTAATCGTTTTCCATCTTATGATTTGTGTGTGTGTGTGTTGTACAGCAGTATAATTTTTCACTTATTTATTCCATCGGTAGTTATGGTTTGTACAATGTACAATGGTTTCATTTCAAAAATAAAATAAAAAATCACAACACAAATGCTGTGTGAATAATTTTTATTAAGAAATTTAATCTCAGTTTTTGGGTTTTTTTTTTTTAATTTACAATTAATTTCTGTTTTTATAAATGGTATTTTAAAATGTGCATTCTATGGTGTTGTCTCGTTTGGTAATGTGTAAAATGATCCACCTTTGAGCAGTCCAAAGGTGTCTTGATAATTGTGTGGTGGGGCAGGGGCAGGTGGTGGTTGTAAAAACAACAAACAGATATGGCCAGTGTAATTACAGCAACCTGCAGAATAATTTGGTACTTCCAAGATAATTTTAGTACCAAATTCCTCGCTTGGTGCTCGGTTAATGTGGTAACTTAAGTTGGAGGGAGGAGGGAAGGCAGAGTGTGGAAATGTGCTTCAGCTTGGAAACAAGCTCAAGTCTGATGCTTGCAAGGGTGAAACTCCTGACGAGTTTTGGAAAGATCCTTTACATTCGAGATGGATGCGAAGTGTTCAGCTTATTTTTAGTGTTCTGTGCTCTCTGTCCCAGGGTGGCCTGCAGTTTCAGAGGCACCTTTACAGCTCTGCAGGCTCCCTGCTCCCACCTTGGGTCTGCTGCCTCCCTTGCATTCACCAGGGTGCTCACAGCATCCTCACTAACCCCTTCAATTCACTAACCTGGGAGGGAAACTACGTTTTAGTCGGGTTTTTTTCCTTCTCCAGCTTAGTGAATTAAACCTGCAGACTCACGTAAATGAGTTACAGGGTGGAACTGGAGAGGAGGGAGGAAAGGACAGGTAGAAGCAAGGCTGTAACTCAAGATGGGTCCCAGAAGGAAAGGGCTCTGAACAGGTAAGGCTCGTGCCAGGGAGTGAGCAGCAGCAGCCTGGAGCCGGGCACAGCTGGAGGTTGATCCTGGGGTTTTCTGGGAGCAGGACAGGCACAGAGCCAGCTGGATTCCTGCACTCAGCCCCCTCCCAGGCTGTAAGATTCTGTGAGCTCTTTCCCTCATCAATATGGGAATGCTTATCTTCCTGTCTGTAGATTCAGGAGGATAACCTCACCACTAAGTGGTGTGGAATACACTGTGGGTATTAAACAGCTTGGGATTTTTGTGTTCAATGTGTATTACAGTAAAGTCCTCCTGTGCTAATTCCTTGTGTAAGGAATTGAAGTTCCTTGTTGAAGGATCATCAGAGGCTGGTGGCCTGTGTTTCACCTTGCACTGTGGATTGATGAAAACTAGCAAGAAAAGACATAACTCAAAAAATGCTGTGGCCTCTTAGTGTTTCCCTGTGCCTCCTGGAATTCCTTGCTGTGGAGGAGGAGAGGATCGCTGGCAGTCTTGACCTGTTACTGATCACTTAAATGCTGATCTTAAAAGGCAAACCAAGAGGTCTGTCTCCAAAATAATTGGATTTAAGGATGCCCCTTTCCTTGCATCTGGCAGAGGAGAAAACCCTGCGTATCAAGTTAGTAGTTGTAGCTTAAAGCTGCTGCCCTTTCTTTAAATGATGGTGTACTCCTAACTCTTCCTAGAAAATTGCATTGCTACCTAATGACTTTTTTTTAACAAGTTACCCCTCTTTTCCCACAGGGGGAAACAAGTGTGGCTTGCTTAGAATTTGGTGAGGTAAATGTACAGGCTGGAAGTACTTTATATAGTGCTGTTACTGATGTGATTATTTTGGCTCAGGTTTAGTTCGTAACAAACTCATGGAAGACTTAAAATAGGTATTGTTAAACTGTGAATGTTGTTTTGAAATGTTTTTACATTTTTGTACTTAAAATATTCTCAGAATGCCTTGCTGGGAGATAGCTTTTTTCTTTTCCATTTGTTTTTTTTTTTTAAGCAAACATAAGGTAGCAATAACCAGCTTTGAAGCTAAATATGACTGGCCTTTTCTTCAGAATTTGAGTCATACGTGATGCTAAGAGCTGAATGTTAGTCTTTTTTTTTAAAGACCTCTAAGCTCTCACATGACGTGACCATTCCTTACTGTTGCTTTCATGTGTGGGGAAGTGTTTGACCTACCACTCCTCCCCTGAACACAGTGATCAGCCTTGATTCCATGCTAATGGGGAATGTCAGATCATTGCATGGGCGTAATTGGGATATTGCAGGAATGCCTCTTCTTTCCTCACCCAAGACTTGCTCTCAATCTCTTAAGTCTCCCTTGATCTTGTTTCTGGTTTAATAAACCAGAAGAAGGAGCATGTGGCTATTTAATGTTTGGAGGCTTTTTCTCTCCTGAGAATGGCTATGTAGAAAAAGCAGGTTTTTTTTCATTTTGAGCTCCTAGAACTGAAGTAATACATGCACTTTAGTATAACTGCTTTGGAATATGTGTCCTAAGATCCGATTGTTCTCCTGGTCAGGGATGTTTGCCACACAGGTCAAGCTTGAGATTTTTTCTCTTGACTTTGCACGCACATACATACGTGTAAGGGGTTCTGTGCTGTAGGATGATGCTCTCTCCCCACAGCAGTCCTATTGCCAGGCTTTTATGTTGACCTTCAGGATACATTCCTTCCTTTATGCTTTTGAGAAGGATGAAATCCGATCTTTACTTCCCCTGGAACAATTGTGGTTCCTTTCCGTGTGCCATCGAGCAGGTACTGGGTTAGGTGTGAGCCACCAGCCTGGCAGCAGCAGCTCCGTACTCGGACCTCTCTGTGACTCTGCAGGTTCCAGCTTCTCTGGCTGCCATGGCTTCTTGCAGACTGCTTCTGGAAAGTAATAAGCAATTTAGTGTATTAAGGACAGTTTAAATTAAGTTTTTCTAGCACAGTCACTATCTCAACGTTCTTCAGGCCGTAAGTTTAGGAATGTTTTACCTAATCGTTAGGGTTGGAAGGGACCTCTGGAGATCACCCAGTCCAACCCTCTGCCCAGGCAGCGTCACCTGGAGCAGGTGACACAGGAACGTGTCCAAGTGGGTTTGGAATGTCTCCAGAGAGGGAGAATCCACGACCTCCCTGAGCTGTTCCAGCACTCTGCCACCCTCAACGTAAAGAAGTTCTTCCTTGTGTTGAGAAACTTCTTGTGGTTTAGTTTGGTTTTTAAAAATAGAAAAATTGTCCTGCTGGATGGAAGTTCCCAGCTGGATCACTTAAACCACTTATCCCCAGGAGGAGTGGGGACATTCCTGGCACAGGGCAGCAGCAGCAATGCCGTCCTCTTTTTTTTTTTTTTTTTGTGATCCTGGTGGAACCTCGGGTGTCCCCTGTGCCCCCCTCAGCCCGGGGGCCGCCTGCCCTGGGCACGGGTCCGTCCCGCGGCGCTGCCGGGGCCGGGCGG
>WBMZ01015529.1:0-36471 GCA_013400975.1 Atrichornis clamosus
TTCCTGCCCCCCTCCCTCCCCGCATCCGCCAATGCAAGAGCAGCCAGAGCCAGCAGGCCGGCCCCCACCCCGCCCGCCCGCGGGGGCTGGGGGCTGCAGTCTCCCCCTTCCCCAGCACCAATCCTCCAATACCGAGCCGGCAGCGAGGCCCCCGCCCGCGGCACACGGGGGTGGTGGGGCTGCGCTCGCCCCCTCCCCCAAATATCCGGGCTGCAGCTCGCCCCCCAGGCCCCCCTCCCGCTGGAGAGAGGAGGAGGGGCCGGCGGGGGGGGCTGCAGGCAACCTCCCCCCCTCCCCAGGCGCGAATCGTCCAATGCAAACCCTCCCGGAGCTGCAGAGGCGCAGAGCGGCCCCCACCTCCTCGGCTCGCCTGAGGAGAGCCGATCCCAGAGGGGCCAGGGGCGGCTGAGAAGACTGGCCTCCCCCCGGTCTTTCATTGCATTTCTCACCCCCACCCCCCTTACCACGATCAACTCTCAGCCTCGCTAGAAGAGCGACGCGCCGGCATTGTGGGGGAGGAAAGGGGTACAGCGGGAATTCTTCCAGTGCAAAAATGCCCTCCCCTCGGGAGCAGTTGGGAGGAACGGTACCCGTGGGCCGGGGGCTGCGGGAGGCACGGGCACTTCACAGCCCCGAGTGCCTCCATGTTTGTGAAAGTGCTGCCCCGCGGAACCCCTCCCGCGTACCCGGGGTTCCCACGGCGCCCGGTGCGCCCCACGCCCCCAGCGCGGCTAGGCTCCCGCTCCCTTAAGTTACCCTTCCCCGGGCCCAGGTTAAACGCTCCAAAATGCACCGCCAAATTCACTGCGCGGGGTTGCCTGGACTGTCCTAGTGCTGAATATTCCCTTATGCTCGAGGTCTCTCTATGAAGAGCTGCTGTTTCAACATCATCATCATCATCATTACTCATTTGCAGCTGAAATCTGCTTTCTGTCTCAGAGAAGAATTTTTCTCTACTTTTGAGGAAATATCTCACACACACACATTCCCCAAACAGAGTTCTTTGTTTTGTTAAAGACAACACTTGAAAAAAAGTGTTCAAGGACACTTTTTTGCGTTTGTAACATCAAGCCTAATTAAGAATGCTTGGACCACCTATTCATGATCTAATATCGTCACTTAAACTATTCTGTGGAAAATACTGAACTTGGCACATGTGAGGGCATCACAAACCACAGAGCCTTCCAAAAGCTCAAACCCAGCACTTGAATTAAATAGTGGTGGAACTGAAAAAACATTCTGGGTACTGATGTGCAAATGAGCACACCAAGCTTCCAGCTTCCAAAATATTACATTAACACTTAGGGCCACACAGTGCCCTCAGCCTGTATGCCAGATTTCTCCTGCTTTTAATAGGAACTGTTTGTCTCCACTGCAGCCTGAATTTTACTGGTAACTTTTTATTACTGCACTATGTGTGCACACAACCTGATATGAACATATATTTTGAGAATTTCAAGGTGGAGTGCTAGCAATGTTGACAAATCCAGCTTAAATACACCTATTTATTGATAACACAGTGCTCATATCCTCTAAATCTGTGTGCCACAGACTCATGAGTTGTACTTGCTACAGTGAGGAAAATGATCATGTTTAATGCACTAGGCAGGCTGCAAGCACACACACACGGAGCAGTTAAAGAATCTGGAATTTGCTTATCTTTCCTAGTGGCTTTGAACAGTTGTGTGCCTTTTCCCCAGTGGTTTATTAATTTGCTTTCTTTTAGCCCCCAGCCTCCTGACATGGTTCCTGCTTCCTATTTCAGTTCCCTCCTCGCCTGTTCTTTGTCTCTCCTCTAGGAAGGGGGAGGGGGGTCCTGCCTCCCTCAGTGCACTTTCCTCAGAACTTTCTCCAGTTGCCACGGAATGTTCTGGTTTCAGCTTCCAGCCCTCCTGTTTAAAAGGCACCATCCAACACACCCTGGCTGCTTCTTTAGGTAAAAGCTAAAACAACCCCAAAGCATGGCTGTTCCTTGGCAAGTGAACCACTCACATTTGCCACGAGGATGCCCGGTGAGCATGCTGGGAGCTCATTCTCCTGAGTAGTTGCTAGATGCTTGTTCAAGATGACCGCCAGCACCTTGCACTCCCAGGTAATCACAAGCAGACTGACATAGCCCTTCACCTTGGCTCCTCAGCACTGTGCCATGGCAGCTCTCCTGTTAGGACTTACAGTCTTACTACACTGGCCTCCCACACCTTACGGCTCCACCAACACATTTGAAGGACTGCTTCTTATAGCATTTTCTGGTCCCAAACTTACCCCACCACAGAATATGAGACTATCAAGGTAGCCAGTCAACTAGCATCTGTTACAACATAGCCACATTTCTTCTGAAAATAAAGGGTTTGTGCCACACTGAAACAAAATTTGGCTCATCACTATAAACAGGCTTGTAAGGTGAAGTTCCCTAAATTTAATGTGATGACTAAATGGTATGTCTCCATACATAACTGTGTATGCAGACAGAAATTATTACCTTTGAACTCAATTACCATCACAACTACCTACTCTTTGAAGACGAAGTTCCAAATGATGTGAAAGAAAGTTTTAAATTTCAATTTTAAAATGTACATTTTCAGTATCCACTATTTCCTCTTCTTTTCAGATGATTCCTAATCTATTTTCTTTGACATCTTCTGCACTGGGATGTGCGGAACTTCTTTTGAATCCATCTCTCTTTTAAATAAAGGCATTTTCCTCAGCTGCTTTATTCAGCTTCTCACTATTTCCTGTCTCACTTCTGCTCATGGGAATTCCTGAGCTGTCCCTAAATGTTTTGCAGCTGCCTGGTGCCTTGCTGAAGCTCTTTGATTGGTATTTCAATAGTATTAATAATCCTCCTTTGCGCCGAACATGTGTGTACCATTTGGGACTGCACACTGTACATTGCTTGCTTCACTGCAGATCAATTGCTACTGGCCTTACTCAGAAGTGCAGACCTTAAATTGGTGTGCAAATATAGGAGGTAACAAAAGACTGTTACAGTCAAATCTATTCAAACATATTTGGGTATATGTTAATTAGAGTTGAGTCATACCTATTTGTTCAACACTCTCAACTCATGAATCTGTGTAGGTCTTGAGGCTACTGAAATTTTTCAGAATAGTCCCATTATTATACTCTTTAAGAAGGTTAGTCACTATTTCACACGGATTATAATATTAGCAGAGACATTTGTGCATAGCACTTGTGCCAGCTAATCAGTCATATGAACCCTTTCCTTTCTATGTGTGTTCCACAGAAATACAAAACATTGCGCAGTTCGTGGCACACTTGCAATCTCAGTGAGTAGCTGTCAGTTTTTCTGAGCTTTCATTGGTATTTTAATTAAGTGCTACTGATCTAACAAGCAATTAATTCAGCATTCATTACTTATTAGGTTGATTATTACTTAAATTTAGTTTTTAAAAGCTTGCTCCGTTTTTTATTGGGAATCATCCCATGAGAATGCCAAGCCTAGCAGCAAGGATTCTCAGACTTTGAGACAGCACAGTTTCCTCTGTAACACAGACGTGGGTTTAGTGATTTGTCAGCTTTCTCCTCTAGAAGCAGATGAAAACTCTTGTTTAAAAATACCCAGCACCCTCACAAAACTGACAGCAATAGGAAGGTATATGGTGCTGTGAAAAGTACACAGAAAGAGTTATTTTAAAAAGGAAAAACTGTACTGTTTGGTTTTCCTCTTTTTGATCACTCTCCTCACTGCACTCACTGCTGTGTAGTCCATGTGTTGTATGGCAGTCCACGAGAACGTCTGGGGAGCTGATGCTAAACTACACAACTTTTAGTTGTTATACTAATTTTACACAGTCTTGGAAAACAACCTTTGATACTTAATCTCCCTTTTGTTCCCCTCATTTCTTCAGTCTGGCCAGTTTAACTTTTTCTAGACTGCCTGAAACTAACGTAACCTGACCCACTGAAAACAAGATTGCCACATTAGGGATCTGGGCAACATGGAAATACAACCTAGGATTCCATCCCGTTGACTCCCAGTGAATTAGGCAACCATGCCTAACTAAGCAAACCTGACAGACAACTTTTTAATTGTAAAACATACATTACAATGCAATCCTAAATATGCAATGCAAGTAACAAAGGTTTTGTATTTACAGATTAATAGCTAAACTACTCTGCTGTCCCCAGGACAACTCCTTCCTAGATGACAAGTAAACTGGCATTAAAAAAAAGTTAATCTTAGAAGACAACTAGGAATGGCTACATCTGTACATTTTAGAAATTCAAAAGAGACACGGCTTTCTGTCTATTGCCTTAAGAGTTAATTAAGATGTGAATTGCATCAACTCAGAGTCACTTCACCTCAGGCAATCAGTATTACACTTCCACTGAAGATTCAGTACTACAGATACAAAAAAATCCTACCTTTTGAAAGCGGGTTTTCAAAATTTCTTTCCTCCAAGCAGGTATGAGGCTCGCCCTTAGCTCATTATAGTTTTGTCTCCTCTTCGGCATGAGCAGTTCTTCCCTGAAATACAATAATAGGGTTAATTAGCAGCCAGTTCTCAAGTCAAGATACAATTCATAGGGTAAATTTGCAATACTGTAAAAATTGGGAAAAAAAAAACCCACAAGAAAAATCGCCTTAAAATGAATCAATTCTCTATATACCTTAAATTGCAGTGACCCTTTTTCATGAGGAAACTCTGGCAGGTTGGTTACAGTCCCATACCCATAACTCTTAAACTTGTAAGTACTCAGGTCACGGTTATCATTTGATACAGACTATTTTCCACTGAGCTGTTGATTATTTCTGAGAGGATACGAAATTTCAAGAGCCTTGTTTTACCTGAAATTGTGATTTAATTTCATTCCTGTCACCTCCCTCCCACTTTCTGAAATCCTGCAGAAATCCCACCACTAAGCCAGAAATGCAGTCCCTAGTGAGCCCACAAACACACCCAGCATCAGCTTGTTGCCAGTATAGCCTTCAGCTTCTGGCATAAGGTGAATTACCAAAACCACAAGTGCTGTACTACCAGAGTGCCTCTTAACCTTAAATGACCTTCTCAGTACACTGTGAATAAACTTGATATCCACAAGTATTTGAGTTATTTATTAGAATATAAAAGAGGTAAAAAACCCCAAAAACCTAATTAGGTGACCACACACTGCTTATTTTAAACAAGGGTATTTATCTGATTTTAATGAAGCGTACTCAAATTTTCACAATTAATTTCATACTCACAGTATTTACCATGTATTTTACAATGATAAATTTTACATGGTTATCAAAAAGTCTTGCAAGCCTATTCTTAATATACTTTTTTTGCATCTCACCATTTCATGCAAGTAAAATTCTTACTCAAGTTAAAAACTCTAGTTGTTTTAGAAAGAATTTCAGAATTTGACCCATAATGAAGCAGCTTATTTAAAATTGGTAGTTTGACAGAAAACCCACTAAATGCATTAGCTACTCAACTCTCCTATTGAAGCAAGCTACAGTTATCATACTTGCAGGACAGTGCTATGGAAACATGAAAGTTTCAATCATTCTGCGGCAACTGCACATTCCTGTTGTGCAAAAATAAAACTGAGGCACAAGGAAAGGAAATGGCTTGCTTAAAATCAATGTCAGCAGGACTGAAGTGTGTAGAATATGAATTTCTGAAACAACCCTATGAATTTTTCTACAGCCCTCCATAATTCAGATCTTGCTGATGAGGTATGTGCCGTTTCAGTCACATTCCTGTCATTGTAGCTTGGTGAAACAAACACTCCTGGTTTTTCCCAGTCACTGATTCTGTACTGTGTCATGTTCCTTAACTGTTTGGAGAGACAGCCTTCATTTCAGATGCAGTCTTTATCCACTTGCTGAATACCCTTTAGTATATTGCTTTCCTTATCTTATTAAGAATATTATTAGAATAATGCTGAAGTTATATACTTCCAATTTATCAGTTAGTCATTCAGATGACTACTTAATCATTTGTGGGTTTTTACTCCAGATCTGAACCTTTATTCTGTGTCATCTGATTTTGTAGGCAGTTGGTCACTGGGGAGTTAGTCTGTTGAGCAAGTTACCGCCTTTGGAAGTATACCCCCTGTTGCACTTCATCTAGATTTCCTAAATGGAATTGCTGCAATTTTGAAAACATACATATATGTTTTCATTTTTAAAAATGGCAATTCACATACTCCATCTTCCACCAGTGCACACTGTGAAGCTCAATTAACCTTTTGAGCAGATCTCAATCTCTTGCATCTCCTTTCATTTTCTCTCAGGTTCTACTGGGGGCTTTTTCCTCTCCTGACATTATACCCAATTTTCTATTAATATTTTCCTTGACTTTTCCCTTTTCTGACTGACTTTTCTTTTCCTCTAGTAAGGTTTTGTCATTTGCACTCTGTCTTCTAGTTTTGACTAGAAGACCTCAGAGGACATCATTTATCCATTCCCAGTCACCCACCCTTCAGTCATTTTTTCAGCTGTTCCACCTAATTTTGCATTGTCAGAACCACCCTGTTCTCCAAGCATCACATCACATAAAACACCTTCATATTAAAAAATTAACAACAGTCATTGCAGTAAATAAAAAAAAAGTCACTCTATTCACAACTTGGAAACAATCTCTATTGAACAAACCCATCTGAAGCTTAAAGGATAACGCTGCTATAAACTATTGTAAATTAGTTTAGGTATCCTAACCAATTAGAAAGTGTTGATTTGGCTACCAAAAATTGGACTAATTATCTTTATTAATTAAACTATTTTGTCCTTTAGGTAATTGAGGACAATACTCAACACTGAAAGAAGTTTTTAGGTGCCTAAATTCCTTATAGAAACTTTGCTAGAGTAACTTTCTGAGAAAAAAAGGATTTAAAAGCATACTGATCAGCTGTATCTTAAGAACAGTATGGAAACCTAAACCAGGAAAACAAAAACCAGCCAGTAACCAAATTTTCAAACCATGTATTTTATTGACATCTTTGTTCATTCAGCCTACACTTAGAAAAATAATTTTAAGTTAGACTCAATATATGAGATTTGGAGTGAGTTTGTAAGAACAACTAATATTGTTGCTAGCAACAAGTTCTGAAGTTAACCATGATCTACTGCACAAAAGAGAGGTGGTCTTAAACCCTGACTGAGCATTCAGAATTTGTATTTTTCTCAGTGTTTTTCCTTTTTCTAAAAAGGACCACAGATGTGGACTGATTGTATGGCTGAATTCACTTGAGGCATAAACAAGTCCAACTCTATCTGAAGTAAGTTGGAAAAAATTTATACCAGGGTCAAATCTCTGTCCCATGTTGGAAAAGGATATTGTTCACAAGGAATAATTAGAAAACCATAAACAAATATACAGTGGAAAGTGCATTTATATTTACCCTAGCTTAGCTGAATTAACATTACCAGGAACAGCAATCCCACTTTATTTGAGATTCTATTTTAGTAAGCTCTGTATAAGCTTATATTAATGACAGTTCCTACTACAAAGAGTTTATGACAATAAAGGCTGCTTTTTTGATTAAGATGAGACAAGCAGGGAAATGCAGAGGCAGAAAGAGACAGCAAATAGTAGTCTGGTTCCCATTGCATTAGCACTTTTAAAAAGAAATTTTCACTGTAATTTAAAGAAGATTTAACGATTCCATAGCGATTTTATTACCAAAACTGCTATAAAGTTAGTTAAATTTTGTCAATTGTATCATACTCAGAATCCTGTCTGAAGATATGGCAAGTGGATGTGTGTTATTTCTCACACTATGGGCCCAGGAGAGTATATTTTTTGGGTTTTTTTTTTTAAAGTTAAGTTTTACATTTAGGTACATCATATAAAAATAAACTTTGCAATAAGAAGGCAGAAGAGCCTTCCTGGAAAGAATACTGAATATGGAAAAAAGGTTTCCATAAATATTCAAAATCAGACAAAATATGACAGGGAAACAAACTTGGAGACCAAAATCCTGAACAACGATAAAAATTTATTTCCTTGTCATAAAAATACTTTTTATTTGAAATCCAATTGTTTGGCTTCTTGTGAAACTGCCTAAAGCACTGGAAATACTTGACACTTTAAAGTTTGAAGGGGCCATTTAAAAAATCCTTTCTCTATTTAATTAGCCCGCATTCACTGGAGAGCTACAGATGTCCCTGGGGCAAAGTGGTACGGCCAGGGCTCAGCTGAAAGGAGCCGTGAGAAAGCACCAGCGTGGAAGTCTGGGTTTGACAAAGCACCAGCTCGGGAAGGCTCCGCCGCGGGCAGTGCGGCAGCGCCGCCCGGTCCAGCAGCGCTGCGGAACACGGAGTACCACAAGTACACACCTGGCGAGGAGCAGAGCCCGAGCGGGCTGCGGGAGGGACTGGAGAGAGGCTGGTCCGGCTTAAGCCCAGAGAAGGGCACACGCCACCTTCCCTCGTGGGCAGAGAGACCCCTGGCTCCTCACACACCTGCGGGGCCGCTGCCTCACCGCACAGCTCCGCTCACACCGTTCTCTCTCACAGCCGAGCACGCATCGCCTCACTCCGGCTTCTCTCGGCGCCGCAGCCCCGCTGCCCCTCATGGCCGAGCGCCTCAGCCTCGCCAACACCGTCCCCGGGTCCCCGTCAGGGCTCTCGCACACCCGGCTCGGACAGCCCCGCAGCGGCCACAGCCGTGCTCTGCCTCACACACAAGGGTGACACACACCGATCCCACAAACACATCACACGCAGATATCACACACACACACACACACACACGGCTCTCTCTCTCACACACGCATACCCGCATCCACACACACACACCCCGCCCCATGCACACGGATCTCTCTCACACAAGCACGAAAGCTCTCACACATATGGATCTTTCACACACATCAAACACAAATACCACACACACACACACATGGATCTCTCACACACATGAATTTCACAGACACGGGTCTCACACACACACACACGGATCTCTCAAACACATGGATCTCACACACACACGGATCCCTCACACAAATCTCACACACAGACTATCTCTCAGACACATGGATCTCACACACACACGGATCTCATACACACGGATCCCTCATACACACGGATCCCTCACACAGATCTCACACACAGACGTATCTCTCAGACACACGGATCTCTTAGACACACGGATCCCTCACGCACACGGATCCCTCACACACATCTCACACACGGGTCTCTCTCCCTCACACTCTTCCCTCACAGCGGAGCCCGCTCTTTCTCTGAGGCAGCGCGCGCTCACGGCCCAGGGGGCGCTGCGCCGCCTCCCTCAGGGCAGCGCGCGAGGGCGGCGGCGCGCGCCGCGGGCCCTTTCCCGCCCGCCGCCGAGGCGCGTTCCCGCCGTCTCTCGCGAGAGGCCACCACGCGCGTGCGCGGGGTCGGTCCGTGCGCGAGCAGCGGTGGCGCTGAGGGGCGCCCGGGCGGGCCGGCCCCGACGCCACGATGAGCGGCACCCTGGCCAAGATCGCGGAGATCGAGGCGGAGGTATCGCACCGCCGCTCTCCTCCCCTCGCGGGGTTGGCCGGGCACGGAGCGCCGAAGGGGGAGGCCGCAGGGCTCGGGCGGGGTGGCGGGGGGACGGCCGCAGGGCCTCTCTGTGAGGGGCTGGAGAGGCCCTGTCCCTGGGCGTCGCGCAGGGGCCGAGGGCGGCAAAGCTCTCGGTGTGAACTCTCGGTCCCGTGCCCTTGCAGATGGCCCGGACGCAGAAGAACAAGGCCACCGCCCACCACCTGGGGCTGCTGAAGGCCCGTCTGGCCAAGCTGCGCCGGGAGCTCATCACCCCCAAGGGAGGCGGTGGCGGCGGCCCCGGGGAAGGTGCGTTGTCTCTGCAGGAGCTGTCGAAGTGCGGGACGTGGGACGGAAGTCGATCTACCGCGGGGGCTCTTGTCCTCTCAAATCGTTTCAGATTGTCTGCTGAATAATCATAGAATCACAGAACGGTTTGGGTTGGAAGGGACCTTAAAGACCATTTCGTTCTGCTTCTCTGCCATGGCAGGGACGCCTTCCACTTAGACCGGATTGCTCAGAGCCACATCCAGCCTGGCCTTGTACATTTGCGGAGATGGGGCAGCCACAGCTTCTCTGGGCAGCCAGTTCTGTCGTTCGTCCCTCTTGTCCTGTCCGGTACAGGATCTTAGCCATGGTTTGTGGCCTTTCCTAGGCCTGTAGGGTGGAGCCCCTCCTGAAGTGTAAATGAAAGTACTTCTACATTTTAGCTGATTCAGTTTCGTATTTGCAGAAGTCTTAACATTTTTATGCGAAGAAGCACCTTGCAGCAGCCACCTGTTTTTATATATAAAGGTGTGAATTGTCTAAGCTGCAGTGCTTAAAGGGAATGCTCCTCTTAAGTCAAGTACAGTCCACTGGGAAACTTGGCAGCTAAGACTTTATTAGACTGGTACATGCCATGGAGTGTTACAGAGACAAAGTGGTACAAGGCAGTAAAGATTGTGAACAATCCATTTTCCACTCTCATCCTCTTTCTAGAAAAGCTTACTTCACTTTTGATCAGGCAGGATTTAAAATAATAGTGAGTCTGCTGTCCAGAACATTAGAAGATAGAAAATGTCAATAATTAGACAAATATTTCTGCTCCTTATTTGCAGGTTTTGATGTTGCAAAGACAGGTGATGCCCGAATTGGCTTTGTTGGTTTTCCATCAGTGGGGAAATCTACTCTCCTAAGTAATCTTGCTGGTGTGTACTCTGAAGTGGCAGCATATGAATTCACTACACTGACTACTGTTCCTGGAGTCATTAGGTACAAAGGAGCAAAGATCCAGGTGAGAACCTGTGTCTGTGAAGGTAAGATGGTCTGTATAGATGCAGTTAGGCATCTAAGATGCTCTTAGGGTTGAATGGTCTGGCATGACATTAGGAGGTTAAAAGTGATATGTAGAAGTGCTTGGGAATACCTTGGAAATACTCCCATGAGGTACTGATTTTTCCCTGCTTTTCACTTTGCTCGGGGAAGAAGTTCCTGTAGTAGTTCTAATATTCCCTATGAGATGATCTGTTCCACTGTACCAATAGGGCACATGATACAATATATAGCAATTAAATGGGAAACAGTCTTGTCATATTCTGTTCAGATTTGCAGTAGAGTCTGCTGGTTTAGGAGAAAGGTAAAAGTAGGATTGATTTTCTTAATGAAGGAGAATATTTTTCTCATGTGATACTTTCCTTCCTGTGAACAAATAGCTGCTTGATCTGCCAGGAATTATTGAAGGTGCCAAGGATGGTAAAGGCAGAGGACGGCAGGTCATTGCAGGTGAGTGTATTAGCACTGGAGACAGCATCCTATCGCTGGTTCATTTAACACAGCACAGAAGAATGAAGGGTTGAATCACTGTTTCTGATGTCTTTAAAAAGCTGGATTGTTTGCTGGACTAGAGCTGCCTGCTGAGAAGCAGTAGCTGCTTTCATATTGTTTTGTTTTCAGTTCTGGCTTTCTGCACTTGCTGAGCTTGTGCTCTACAGTGACACTTCAGTGAAAGTACATTGCCAATTTTCAGGCAGATGTGATCCCATCCTAAACAAGGCTGCTGTTTTCATTTCTTCACCCAGTTACTTGTCTTCAGTCTGGTGTCTGAATGGAGACAGGAAGATTTTTTCCAGCCTCTGTCATTCTTACAACATGTAAAGATCTGTCTATCAGTGATGCTTGGCTAGCATAATAAACTTCAGTCCTACACTGAATTTAAAAATAAGCAATGTGCTGGCCTTCAGGGGTTTCATATTGTCCAGTCCACCAAGCCATATTTTGGTTGTTTTGTTTCAGGTTGTGTGAGCATGCTTTTTTGAGAGATGACTTTCTTTTTCTTATTCTTAGTTGCTCGAACCTGTAATCTCATTCTGATTGTTCTGGACGTGCTGAAACCCCTTGGCCACAAGAAAATAATTGAGAATGAACTGGAGGGATTTGGAATTCGTCTGAATAGTAAGCCCCCCAATATTGGCTTTAAAAAAAAGGATAAAGGAGGCATTAACCTTACAGCCACAGTAAGTTGGAAGTTTTCTTTAACCAAAATTAACAAACCAATTGCTTGAAGAAAGGGGCATTTGTAGTTGCTGGTATGCCTGGGACCATGCTGTGCTGTGACTTCTTTAGGAGCTGAGCTGCTGTACTGTGCTGCAGCCAGTTACTTTCCTTAGAGGCCATGCACAGCTCTCCTGGAGCCAGACCACCTACTTGCCCCCAAATCAGAGGCTTAGCAGCTTTCCACACTTAAGTTTGAGATCCAAAGGAGAGCTCCAGGCCTTGCAACCCATTGTTTACCACTGAATCTTTAAAAGCATAGAAATAGCCAGAGATACCAAAAATCAGAAACCTGGGCTCTTAAGTACGTAGAGTGTAGTTGTATGAACACTGAACTAGTAGATGTGTGGGTTTGTGTGCAACTGGTCCCAAACTGACAGGAAACACTGGTTCTGAAATTGCAGCTATCAGTGGGGTATTAATATAAATGAAGCTGTTAGGATTTAAACCTGTTTTCCCGTCTCCTCAGACTAGCTATAGTGAAATCAGGAGTCAAGTCCAATAACTTAAAATGCAGCTATTATTTCTAGTAATATATATGCAGTAGTTGCTAAGTGACAGCACTGTTAATTATTTGCGTCTTAGCTCTTCCATTCCTTAATACTGTGTCTGTTTATGTTCAGTGTCCTCAGAGTGAGCTGGATACAGAAACAGTGAAGAGCATCTTAGCAGAGTATAAAATTCACAATGCTGATGTCACACTGCGCAGCGACGCCACTGCTGATGACCTGATTGATGTTGTTGAAGGAAACAGGTACTGTTGGATCCCTGGCTTTGGCACACCTACAGTTTGTATTACAAAGAGAAGAATTGTCTTTTGGGTTTGCTTCCCACAGAAGCTGAGCCAGCAATGTGGCATCAACATAGGAATATGCTTTTTTAAAAAAAAAGTTTTTTCCTTCTAGTGAAGGTAGCAGTGCACTGCTGCCAAGCTGCTCTAACAATTTCCTTCTCTTCTCAGGGTTTACATCCCATGCATTTATGTGCTAAATAAAATTGACCAAATTTCCATTGAAGAACTAGATATTATTTACAAAGTACCCCACTGTGTACCAATATCTGCTCATCATCGCTGGAACTTTGATGATCTGCTGGAGAAAATCTGGGACTACTTGAAGTTAGTCCGAATGTGAGTCAAAATTGCTGCCTTCTATGGAGTTAAGAGTAAGGCTGAGACTGAAGAGGGTCTCAAGAATGGATGAAGATTATTGTATAATGCTTTTCTACTAACTGATGTTAGCTCTGTAAATCAGAAATTGTGCTCCTCTTAGCTGTTGTGTGACAGCCACGTGCTCTTTCCAACTTGTAGGGGAATTAAATGAGGACCTTGTGAAACCAAGACCAAAGCACGTCTTAAAAAATTCCTGAAAACATGGAACTCTAGTCATATTCCAGAGGCAGTCAGCTTTTCAGTCTGTCATGCATTCAGCTCTCCTAACAGAACTTAGTTCTTCATCTAGTATTTCAAATATTTGTACTATAAGTCATTCCAGGTTTACCTCATAATTCTTACACATTTTTTGGATGAATTTATGAATGACTCTATGAATATTCATAATACAGTAATTGTCTTTTAAATTTATATCTAGCTTCTTGTGATAATATGAAATCTATTGTGAAAATTGATTTAGTGTGTTTACGTATCTGGGCTATAGACTTTGTCAGGTACTTTTTCTGATATATGTTGAGTTTTTCACAGAAAAAAACCCCACAAGTTTGAACCATGATACTATAGATGTTCTTTTCCAACAACTATTCCCATGTCACTTTTTTTAAGCACCTACAGAAAGCTCGCTAGTGAGAAACATTTGCAGTTACAAGGGAGAACCTGCTGCAGCCACTGGCTGCAGATGCATTTTCAGCTTAGGGCCAGCACACGTTTTGCAGCCTATCCATTGTCAGAACTCAAACAGTGGAACTTGGCACAGGTGCCGGGGGTGACAGTAAAAATGAGTGATGAAATGTCATGGTGCATTTGAAAAAGAAGGGTTTGGTATTGACTGACAGTTCCATCTGTGTTACAGCTACACCAAACCTAAAGGGCAGCTCCCAGACTACACCTCTCCTGTAGTGCTACCTTACTGCAAGACCACAGTGGAGGATTTTTGCATGAAGATCCACAAAAATCTCATAAAAGACTTTAAATAGTAAGTATTACTGTAAAAAAAATATAGAATAGAAAAAAACCTGTCTTCGGGTATATTATTTCATCCTCTTGTAAACTAGAACAGAATACAATTTTTTTTTATGTTGAATTGAATAGCTCTGTCTATGACGATTAAACTTAACATTTCAATTGCTGTATTTGATCTTCTCATGCTCTTTCCTCTATGGGGAAAATTGTTATTTGAAAGTAGTTCTAGACACAGCATTACAGGCCATTGTCCCATACACTTGGGTATTTTGGACAACTTCATGCTTTGTTTTGATCTGCTTGTAACCCTGGTTCACACAGACCACTCAGCCAGGTACTTGCAGGAGAATAAAAATAGCTCTAAAGCATTGCTTTCTGTATTAGCTTTGTGACAGAAATAGCTGCTGTTCTGCTGCTCGCCTATCATGCTTCTAAGCCTTTTAAATTTGATTTTTCTTCTCCTTTCAGCGCCCTCGTCTGGGGTTCATCTGTTAAACACAACCCTCAGAAAGTTGGTAAAGACCATACTCTTGAAGATGAAGATGTTATTCAGATCGTGAAGAAATAAAGTTATTCTTACATGGTTTGTTGCTGTGCATGAAATTTGTCATTAATTGTAAGTGGCAAAAAAGGCCATTTCTAAATGAAAATTTTTTTTTATTAAGTACCTTGCTGCACGGTAAAACTGGTATTTCTGGCCAACTTGTACTGCAGTGTCTTGTTCCAGCAGAACTTACAGATGAGAAACTCTGGTTAAGTGACTTTCACAAGGACAAAATCTTACAAAGATCTTTAATGCCAGAGATGAGTTTCTGCTGTGTATACATGTCTTTCCAAATTAGAAAAAATTTCACACATCAGGAATGATTTTGTTCTAAGCTAGAACAAAACCTGAAAAGCAAAGGCAGATAACCATATCTTACAAAGTTCCAGCTGCCTTAATCGGAAAGTGTTCTTCTTGGAATACTTTAAGGCTATTAATAGTCCTGCTGTTATGGAAAAGCTGGTCAGTTCTGCTCAGGAGCAGTTGCTTTTTCAGTTGTTTAGACTAGTGGAAGCATTTTAAGTTTTCTTGAAAGAATTTCCTGCCTAGTTTAGAGGAGTCAAGGTGCCCAAGAGAGGCACACTGCTCTTAAAGAGTGGTTCTGGTGCTTAAGAGAGTTAAGCTTTTAGCTCATGTCAAGAATGCTATCAACTGCATCAGCATCTAGCATTTGCTTTCCTACAAAAAGTAAGGGTGTATAGTTATAGGGGTGTTTTATTTAGATGCATCAAAAATGCTCCCCTTCACATTATTATACTTTCAAGAAGAAATAGTGTGATTAGAAACACCCACTCAAGCACTAAATCCTTAGAACAGTGATTGCTATTCAGCCTGGTAAGGAAACATCCAAGCCTTGATTCTACTCCAAGCACTTTCACCAGCACTTTTTCTAGATTCCTGCAGATGCACTGATTTTATCAACCTGAGGGGGAGGGGCAGAAGATGATCTTACTCAGATAGTAAGGCAGTAACAGTGAACCCCATTCACCCTTTGTTTAGAGCTGGTTGGTTTTACAAGTTCTAGTACACTGAACTACAAACTACTTCCTCACACTTAAACGTGACCTTTAAATGCAGCAATTCCATTCTGAGTCTTCAGTGAGGCCAGTTACCTTTATCAGACTGTTCCTCCCCACCCAGGGATTAATTGAAGTTTTCTGCAGATCAGGTCAAACCCTGGTTCCAGCTTACCCACAAGAACAATGCTAAAAATTAATCAATATTCTGACATAATTTAGTACAAGAGCAGTTGATACAGACAGCTGGTAGAATCAACTTTATTTACAGAATGTTACTGGGAAAGTGTCAAGTTAAAAAAGTATGAAAACAATCTTACAAGGACAAGCTGGTGATTGCATGTTTTACAGGGATTGTTTTGGGAACAACCACTAGAAGTATGGGTGACCTCCAACAGCTTCCACATTGGAGATTTCAGCTTGCTATTTCTGTACAATGCTGTCTCTGCTGGACTGAAACAAACCCACCACAGCACGCTGGCAAGGGTTAGAATACAGACAAGTGATTTTTTTTTTTTTTTTCCCTGCTGCTGGTTTTGCTTTCAGTGAGACCTAAGAAAGAGCAAGTCTGTGAGAATTCTGGTTTTTCTTTCACCTCTTAAAAGAGCACAATGGCCTAAGCTAGAGGACATGACAGCAGTACTAGACTCAACACAAGTGAGGGAGTGAAGTGAAGAACACCATGCAGAAAGATGGAAAAAACATTTAACTTCAGGAAAGTGAAACAGGCTTAAAAGGAACATAGTATTTTAAAACCAAATATACACAGTAAGATCACAAAACTACCCCATCCTCCCCGCTTCAAGCCACAGAACAAGACTCCAAAGGCAAGTTTCACAGTAATTGCATCACTGGATGCACACTAGATTGAGGACAGGTCTTGGGACTCCCTTCTATAAACAGCACTGAAGGCAGTATAGAATATTCCACAGCTATGACTGAGGAGTCGAAGGGTGAGGATTCAAAGGCTTCATTTTGATGACCTTTAGTAACTGGCTTGAAAGATTAAAACAAAGAAAATACTGCAGCTAAACAAGGACCAGCACCAGGCCTCTTGAAAGAGTAACGACCAGTTGGTACCTACAGACTGAAGATCTGGCTTTATCATGACTGCACCAGGTCCCATCCTCAAGGCTGTTCAAAGACTTAATTCTCTCATTTGGTGGCAAGAGTCACACACAGGGAATCAGACCTTTGTTTCACAGACAGCAAGATGTGGGCTTTTACTTTGACACTTTAGCTACACTGAGTGCACAGTACATGACAGAAAAATGAGAGGGAGACCTAGAGGAGATGAGCAGCAAGAAAAGGCAAAGCAACTTCATCCTGTTCACTCACACTTAGGATATGCAACTTTAATCTTAAAGTCCCACACGTACAATGGAGAAAGGTCCAAACCATAGGCACAACTAAAGCTCAACTGTTTTCAGCTCTTATGTACAGCTGTATAGATTCAAAAAGGCTATTCTAGGTGTGTATGTACAAAAGATTGTTTATACACAAGTCTGTACAGAAGGGTCTATACATGTAGTTTTCTGCAGAAGGAATCCATAGCTGCTACCTCTACACTAGAGAATATCAGCACTTCATTCACATATCTTACAAAAACAAACAAAAAAAAATAGACACTTCCAGGATTAAACTGGCTTTGTCTTGCATCTAAATTTCTTCAGGCTTCACTATCCAAGCCATAATGGATTCTTTAGTCTTGATGCAGACATGAGACCAGGACAGGTGCCATGTGCTTTAGTCTCTCAAAAAGAAATTTTGCACAGAGTGCTAAAAATAAAGCCCCAAAAAAACAAACAGAGGTGAAGTCCTGACTATGGACATTTTCATCCAGTCTAAAGAATCACAAGTGTTCCACCCAGTGGTCACTGCTCACTGCCGGTATTCCAGTTCATCTACGCTGATGACTTTGGATGGCATGGATGGAAGAGGCTGCTGCAAGACATCTGAACCAAACCATTTTGCAAGGCCAATGGGAGAGCCACTTCTCTGGCTGGGGCGATGGTCAAGCTGTGTGTGCCCGTGAGATAATCCAGTCCGAGGCAGCACATTTTGAGGGGTTGTTTGTGCACCAGCAGGTGATCCCTGTGCTCCAGAGCCTGTGAAATGTAAAGCTATTAGAGGTGGAGTAACACCCAGCAGAGATTTGCCCTCGAGCTATCACCTGATAAGGTATATGAGCTGAATGTGGCTTTTACTCATTCTATGAGTCCTGGGAAATCCAGGCACCACCTTTATTTTCATTAGTACTCCCATAAATGGGCTGACACTGCCCGCTCTGGACACGGTATCACACAGGTTTGAACAGGAAGATCAGGATCAAATAGCATTTCCCTGGAGATGGTGGGTGGCCTGTGGCCCAGGAAGGCTGAAAGCCTGCACACACACTGCAAAAGGCAGATCTGTCAGTAGCAACACATATTCTGAAACCAAACACTTGGACTATTTTCTGGCCTAAGAGCCTGCAGTGGCCAAACCGCCAGAGACCCACACAAGGTTAGTGATTATGAATAACTAAATTAAAGTAGCTTCCTGCTAGCACAGTGTACTCAAACAGCCCAGCAAGTACAGTACCTGGAGCAGGCTAATCAGCCTTCTAGAACTCACACTCCTGGTGTCTGTTTTAGCCTACCTGATCTTTGTAGCTGCTGTTGCATCATGGCAAGCTGCAAAGGTGTCCCCGAGCGTGGATTTAAGATGTGATGACTTGCTGTGGGTAGTGGATAAAAAGGCTGGCCAAGGATGGGAGCAGATATTCCCTGCAAGTGAGACAGGTCCACTCCAGGAGGAAGCATACCTGTTGAACACAAGCAAGAAAACCTCTCACCTGAAAGCATAAAGAACTTAAAGCAAAACAAAGTATGCATATATATATATATATTAAAAAATATTTAGATGGGTTGGAATTTGTCTGGTTTTAAAGGAAAGTTCTGATATAATAAACATTACCAGTAGTATCAATTTTGTGCTGTTCCTAACACAAAGTCAGTCTTAAAGAGAACATGCATTAATCTCACAGGAAAAAAAAAATGGATTACCTGCTTGCAGCAGAGGAAGATGTTGCGGGTGGACCCCCTGTGCCAGCATTCTCTGGACCAATCCTGGGTGCAGTTGATGAGCAGGTCGTACAAGTGGTACATGGGGAACAAGGGGTACTTGATGAACAGGACGAAGAAAAGGGCCTCCTGGTACTGGGGAGGCCATTGTAGGAGTCTTCCTACCAGCTGATTTGGGCCTGTAGTCTTGCTCTTTGGTGCAACGATTTGCTTGGGTAAGAGGTGTGGAACATGCAGAGCGTTGCAGTGCAGGTAGTTTGGTACCTAAGGTGGGCAAAGTTCCTTGATCTGCATTCTCCACAGAACTAGACAGTAGGTTATCTGTAGCTAGAATTGAATACAGCTATTACAGTCCACAGCTAGCGATTGCACCTAATGAAAATTAAAGCTTAATGACCAGATTTGATAGAGTCCATAACTAGCTGAACTGTACTCATATGTATTTAATAGTAAGCATCTCTTTTCTGGATGCTTCTGGCCAAATTATTTCAAAGGAATATGTTCCACAGGAATCCCTTGAAAGCAAGCTTAAATTAGACCAGAATCAGCAGTAACTCCACCTTTAGTTCATATTTTTCCTTTTTCTTAGGAATTTTGAACTGGCAGCATGGATGAATCAGTGCCAAAGGTGACAGGAGGTACAAGGGATCCCCTAGATAAGATTATAATTTGGAGTTGTGCCAGAAATCTAGCCCAAGGTGGTTTTTCAGTTTAGATGTGTTTGGGGGTTAACAGCAGCCTTCTATGTCTGACATCTGCTTAGCAAGATTTGGAACACTAAAGCACCTCCAGAAGCTACTTCCACAGACCATCCAGATCAGTTAAACAAGGCCTTAAATACCCTGGCATCAGCTACTACCAGTGGAGGTATTCCAGTTGGCTACCACAAATTGCAAGCTACCTCTGCAGTTACCAGCACTGAAGCACAATGTCACGGCCATTAGCCACGTCAGCCTGACTGAGTCAGGCAACTGGTGTTGAGCATTTCCTTTTAATAGCTTCTTATATCAGTTTGGGTGACAAAATGCTTCCCTGATCTGCTACACTTAAGAGCCGAACTGGTCTCAGCTTTGACTGTTCAATTACGTCTCAGGAGAACTCTTAAGTTTCCAATTACTGTTGTAGAGAGCTATGGAAACATTATTGTTATTGTGCTTGTTCATCAAGGAAAGTTGCAAACAAACAGCTATGGTCCAGGCCTCTTAGTCTTGCTCAGAAACTGATAGGAAAAAATGGATTAAAACCCACCACTACTGGAAGAGTGCCCTTGGAAGTCTTTCTCCTCCATAGCTAGTCCCTCCTCTCACAGGCTCCCTCACTTCTACACCCTCCTCATATTCAAGGATCAGGAATGTCTAAAGGTAACCTAGGCCTATTACGTGCAGAGACAATTTGATTCTATTCCAAATCGCTTTTGTTTGTGGTATGTAAAGCCATTACAATACCTTCATTTGGTCTCTGATTCTCATCTTTAACATCACTGATTTTCATTTTCCCAGAAACTGGATCCTCTTTGCTCTTCTCCTTGCTCTCATACATCTTGCGAATCACCGAGGTAGGTGTGAAGGAAGGAGACAGCTGCAGAGAACACATTAAGAAGCAATGCCTTACCCAGTGCTCATTATTCAGGCCACACTATCTCAGTTGTGGGTGGACACCAATTCTAGCACATCCTTTCCATTTAAAGCTCTTTTGAATCAGCTGCTGTGTGCCCATGATTGTACTTCACCTCTTTTCATAGCTTTTTCCTACATGTTAAGTACTTTAGATTCAGAAGTCCAGTATCAAAACCAGCAGCTGTTCTCAAATTGAAATGTAGATTCACAGGCTTGAAACAAAATAGTTGAGCTGTATTTTAAGTTACAGCTGTCTCCTCTTTGCTATTGGTTCAGAAGAGCAGCTCCACAGGAATTCCTACAGAGCAGCTTTAACTGTGTTAACTCAGGGCTGATGTTCTGCAGACAACTATTGCCTCATTCGGGTTTTTCTCCCATTCAGAGTTCCATAGCACCTGGAGAAGTCGTCCAGTCACAGAGTTTGGAAACAGAACTACTTGTTTCATTTGGCAGGTGATAGTCTGTGTCAGTCCTGAGCTGCAGATACTTGACTGATGAATTGGAAGATTTATATCAAACCAGCATTCTACAAAGTACTGAGGGGAGTGAGGAAACAGTGTGGCTTTAGGATTTTACTCATTTTCAAAGTGACCCTGAAGCTCCTAGGTATTATTTCAACCTACAGACACTTCGGTCAAACACTTCATACTCAAAAATACCAGCCTTCTCTAAAGGCTTTCAGCACTTGTCTTCTGAAAACTTAAGCACCAAAATATGAGGGCCTGAGTTTTCATAACTATCTTCATTTGGTTACAGAAGACCAGATCAAGGTAACATTAATGGTGTTTCTTCAGTTTTAGACAAGACAGTGGTCAGAAAAGGCTCTTTTGCAAGGTGAAGACAGTCCGTTAAGCATGAAGTGAAACTCATTTTTGTATCATGTAGCCACTGATACAACAGGAATATGATTAACTCTATGGCCTCCCTTTCTCCCACTGATTACCATTGCTATAATCTGGTTACTGCAGACACTTTTGCAGTTTTTCCTCCAACCACTGTACACGAGGTACTAACCATGCTTGTAATGGATGCTGCAGGGGCTGGAGAAGATGCATTCCCTCTGTGTCCTGGTGCAGGGGATTTAGTCACTCGCTGCTGCCTGTTAAGGGACAAGGAGTCAGAATAGGCTCTGCTCTTGGCACAGAAAGGCAGCATTGCCAATGCAAGCCTGAGTCACTAGTGCTAATATCTAGGGAAAGACAATACTCACATTAAAAATCAGTTAACAGTGTCCTTCAATTCTGCTGTCAGGTGCTCACCTGTTTCTGTAGCCATCTCTGCTTTTGTCCATTTGTGGTTTACCAAAGCCATGCTGATAGAAGTTTGCTGCATGTATGGCCAAGTCATGCGGGATTGCCAGTCCCTCTAATGCAGCTTGCTGTATCTCCAGGGGATTCATCTGAGGTAGAGTTGCATAAAAAACACAAGTCAAAGCTTGTATTTGGCTGGCTTTTTTTCAAAGATACTGAAGATTGACTGCTATAGCTACTAATGTCTTCACCAGTGTCTGCCCATCAACAGTCTCTGTCTTATGAACAGGCAATAAAAGCTTAAAAATATTGTGTATTTGAGGTACTCTAAGATGGGCCAAATTGCAATGAGGCTTGGAGACTGTATTAAATTAGACTTTGCATTGTCACACTCAGAGTAAACTTCAAGAAGCACAAGCATCTGGATGCAACAGTTAAGTGTTTCCACAAGTTAGTTCTAGATCACAAAACAAAGTAGTATATACATTAAGCAAAAAGCATGTCATCTAACCTGGGCAGCAACTGGGCTCATGGGCTTCCTTACACCTGGAAATGGATCACCAAGCAATTGCTGAGAACCTTGACCAAAACCTAGAGAACATTTAACAGCTGTATTTAAAAGAACTAACCGTTTCTTTCTATACAATCTATATCCTGAAGTAAAACAATTCTACATGAATTAAGGATTCCTTGTGAAGACTCTCAGCTCATCCCTTAAATCCACACAGAGCTACATCTCTTTCTTGTCACTGGGCTGAAGAGCTACAAAGGAGGTTACTGGTAGTGTTTTGTAATACAAATGGTCGAGTAGTCCTTGAAAGTTATTCTTACACAGTAGCTGAGCTCATTATTCCACACCAGAACTCACTGTGAGGTCTGGCTGATGAATTTAACATTAGAGACGTGTAAGTGAAAAGGCACTTTGCACTCAAAAGGCAGACACTGCCCTGGTTGCCCACCAAGTGCCAGGAAGTTTTTATAGTTCTGCAAAGCATTCTTTAAAAATCTCAAGCAATAAAAAAACATTTTGCAACCGGTCTCACCGATGGGTGAAGATATTCTATGGCGCAGGTAATCCGCAGAAGCAGCTCGTGTTGGGAACACAGGTGGGAGAGGGGGAGATGGGGCCCTCTGTGTCAGCAAAGAGCCTGCAGGCTCCAAACCACCTATCAGCCCACTTAAGACATTCGATGAAGCAGGTCTGGTAATGGGTGGACCAAGAAGTTCCTAAGAATAGTAGTGAAAGAACATTCAGAATATGGCCAAGTTACACAAACGAGCTCATTTTACTACACTACAGGCTACCCTATTTACAGCAACTTAGAGACAAGGAGGGGCTTGTGCAACTAGATACACCAATCCTGGTTTGTCCAGAATTAGGCACTCAGCAAGCTTTTCATTTTCAAGTTGAAATTACAAGAAATAGCATGACAAGACAAATTTTTAAGTAAACTGATCTAGTGACTGGTTCTCTCTTCCCTATAGTATCACGTATGACTACTGATCTCATAATTGCTTTATGTCTTATTTTCAAGTAATTTTTGTTTTCCCATGGGGGATATGCTTTCAAGTACTTCCCTCCCCCCAATAAGAATACCTGCAGAATATTCTTTGATAGAGGCTGGCCTGACATCTCTGGAGGTGACATTAAGTGGCTTTCAAGGCTCTGCTAAGAAAATGAAAACACTGTAAATCAGACACAGATACAACCAAACTCATTAAGAGACTACCCACATTTGTCTCAGTGACAAGTAATTTCACCTGTTCTCTTAGAACAGTAGTTTATGCATCAGCCAAATAAAATTCCAGCAAAGTTAAGAGCTAAGTTGGCTCACAGATCTTCCCTAGCTAAGAAAATGTCCTGTGCTTGATTGCATACAGGTAGTTCACTGTGTTTCATTCAAATCTGGCTCAAATATTATGAATTTATATAAATGTGTAAACTGGAGATGGAACATTCAGCCACTGGTTAAGTGAAAAGATGCACAAACTGAAAAGTGTTTGTATATTAGAGAAATGATTTAACATATTCTTCTATGCATCAAAATTGCACATTAATGTAAAGAGACAACCAGAAGTAAAAGTCTCAATTTAAGTCTGAAATCAATCTGCAAATTTTTCACAGGGCAAATTTACATTCTTCACTATCTTTTAGTGAAATGGGATGAGTCTAAGAGTCCTTGGGCGTAGTTTGGCAGGAAGACAAATGCTTTAGACTTACTCAGTTGTTAGAAGTATTTTATGGTGCCAGAAGTATTTACTGACAGCTTCTGAGTCAAGCATACTGTTTAGGCAGTTAGAGGCAGGATGAAATTTCATCTTACAATCTTTTACACTCTAAACCTTAGTGTTCACTTCAGTTTTATCTTAGTACAAGTGATGTTAAAAGTGTAAAATACTAGATTATGCACTGACATACCTATTAAAACAAAAGTCTCTAAAAACATCTGAGCTCCAGGTGAGGGCTAGCTGTTACCCCCTGACACAGGTCACAAGAGCCAGTGGCTGCTACTTACATTGACTTTGGGCTGTGAAGGCAGAGTCCCACTTGCCTTCATGCTGCTGACGAGTTTGTTAAATGCAGTCATATCTCCATCCTTCTTGATCTGTCTGGAGCCAGTGACATTCAAAGCTTCTTCCATTTGCTCAGCCATAAAGGGAGTGGCAATTTTCCCCTCCTGATCCACTTTCAGGCCTTTTAGCCCAGCTTCAACTTCTTCCACTGAAAGTACAACTCCTGAATGTGCTGAGAAATACAGGAGGAATACTGGTAAACCACGGTTTTGTTTTCAAGTGAGCTAATAACTCTTGTGCGGGTGTTGAATAAAAGTTGTTTGAAAACTAGGAGCAGCTAGAAACTCTTTTTTAATATTCATATTAGCTGTCAAACCATGACTGACCTGTGTTTAGACTGACATTCCAATTTGCAAATTCAGAGAATTGACATGCACAACTATTGCTGTGTAAGAGTCCACAAGAATCAGTTTAGGTTTCAGTTGCTAAATTCTTACTAGCTTTCATTTATCCTGCAAGACATGTTGTTACTACATTTTACAACTTTGCCTGCATTTAACAGAGAATATTTGTGTGACAATTTAACTGGTTTCTTTTCAGTTAGAAAAGTTTAATTTATCTTATACTTCAGGAGACCAGATGGTTTCACAGCCATAGTGCAAGGAATGTCAAATTGTCTGAAGCTATCACAAATAGAAAGAATACATACCTGGAAAATCTAGATACTTTACAGACTCAGTTACACACTTAAGCTTGGTGTGTATAAAGTCTGAAGCAGATTTTTTGCTCAGAAATTGAAGCCTCTATAGAAAGATTTCACTGGCATAACCAGAATAAGGTACAGTATTATTAGCAGTACTTCCTTCCTGTGTATGCATATATATAAATATCTACTGGTGCCCAACATCAAGGCTAAACATGCTTTATGGACCAGCTAACACACATCACAAGGTATGACACCTTAAAAGAAAAGGAAGAAGAGACAGAAGCATGCCATGAGTTGCTGTAGCAGATGCTGGCCCAAAGAGATAAGATTTACTGGAAATTTGGGCAAGAAGGTGGAGAAAAGAAACAATGATGCAGACATGCAGTATGGAACATGAGTAAATATGATGTTGGTGAAGAGGAATTAACCTGAAAAGTCCACAACACTCGAAGAACTATACAGCATTTCATGGGAATACAGAGCCCATATCAGGCACTTTTGACTGAATGGAAGCTTCCCCACAGATTTGTTCCTTCATCCTTGGTTTGTGAGGATCAAAGTTGAAAAACTTTTTAGTAGGAAAGTCAGACAAAGCAGAACAGAAATAGAACTACAAGTATTTTCTAAGTCAAATTAAGAAAGTTCTCCACATGTTAGCCAACACTCCCTACTTCCAGACTGGATGCTTAAGAATATTTGCAGTGCTTGGATGCTTTCCCTCCTAGCTGCTTCACACTAATCAGAGAGGCATCACTTTTTGTTCAGTCCAGTTTATGTGGCAATACATGCTGCTTGCCAAGAGAAACCAATTTGGAATTAGACCTCAAGATTTCAAAGAACACATGCATTTTGTACACTCCATGCATGCTATGGGCCCAAACATGCAAATCCCTAACCTGGAGGTGCCCTTGAACATTCAGTTTAAAGTCAGGCCTGAACTCAGTTTAGAATAGCTGATGCTGCAAAAGTGAACTCTAACAGATTTAATTCCCTGGATCCCTGCAATTCCAGCCAAGTTAGGAACAGATTTCTCTTAATTATGCTATGTTGTAGTTTCATGTTATTTAATTAATGCACTGAACAATAAGCACAGACCACTGTGCTACAAGTACCAGGAACAGTCTGGGGAAGTTCAAGTTTACAGAACGCACTTGGGGAAAAAAAAAAAAAAAAAAAATCACATCTACAGGCCACTGTTAACTTCTTAGATATTGACATGTAATGGATCAACGTGATCCATTATAGACACCTCCAAGGATGACTTACACTGTCAGTTTTTGGTAAAGCCAGAGTTTAAATGCCACACTTTCAGAGCTGACATTACCAGTCTCCATTACGAAAAAACTTATGCAAACGCCATACACAAAGCTAGAAACTCAGATCAAGACTTGCATCATCTTTTAATTGTTTCTGGCCACTAAAGCAGTCTGACAGGAGTCCTGATGTCATCCTGTGATTAGGATGAAAAGAATCAGTGATGATATTGACACAATTGAGAGCTGTTGAATACTGGGTTTTCAGTAAGTAAATCTATCATACTGCCTACTTCTGGATTTGGCAGTTGAGGTTTCCAGAATACCAAGCCTCTTGCTGTGAGGTACTGCATCACAAGAACTTGACAATAGCTGAAGAGGCACTTACTGCTCTCTCTAAGCTTTTCCTTGTTGGCTGAAAGACTTGAGAGAAGAGGTTTTAAGTCCACTTTGGCTTTCTGTAGCATTTCTAGGATGTCCACTTTGTTTTCAGAGTGGTCTTCCAAAGGAATGGGAGCAAAGTAGTTTCCAGAGTTCTGGCCAGGGGAGAGAATGGCTTGCTCTAGACCTGAAACAGCAAAACCAGCAGCACTGCGACATCAGTTTACCAACCCAATGGCTCAAGATGAACACACACTGTCACACCCCTTGCCCAAGATCAGCTGGAAAGTCATCAGGAAGCATTGACAAGAACATTTATAAAAAAAGAACTTACAGCTGCTTACTCTAAGAGCTTCCAACAGAATGTCAAGTGCTTAAACTGTGGGAGAATTCACTGTCCTAAAGCTTTATCTGCCAAGTTCCTATTGAATGAGTAAGAAAGAATGTGGAAGGAGGCTACCTGACCCTGCATTGTCCTACAGCCTTACCTGCTAGCCTCTCCAGTTCCTCATGAGGGGTAGATCTCAAGCTGCTTGACCGACTTCCAGAACGACTGGGATTAGAAAACCACCTGCTGAACCTGCTGGCAGACACTGAACCTTCCCCCAGCACATCCTCTATCATCTAAGGGAGGAAAAAAAGAGAAAATCTTAACAGAAGCAAGATCAGCAACATCTTTGAGAAGCTTTACCATGCAAGCAAGATTATTCTGCTACAGACAACTGGATACTGCTCCCAGAGTTTCAAAGCTTTGAACTGCTTTTTCCTGTAGACAGCTGGCATAGCCCAGCATACATCTCTTATTGACACCAAATATTTACTCACAGTAAATTTGTAACTGAAACAGCACAATCAGAGCACCCAAAGACCATTAACTACAGCATTTTAAAGTGGAAGTGTCAAAAGAACCCCAACAAGTATTTAAAAAACAGTGCATTATAAAATGTAACTCAAACTAAAGCTTCTCCTATCTTGCAAGATGGTACCCAGTTAAAGCCTGGCTCAACAGGCACAGATGCAGTTTCACCACACAACATGTTTTCTTTTAAACCAAAGGAAGAGCAGCTTCTTCCTCTCAGAGAAATTGTTTTATCTGAAACAATTGACACTCAACACTACTTACAACAGCAGAAAAAGGATAGTATTGCTCCGTTTGGTTTTGTTTGAATCTAACGCATTAGAAGAATATATACAAAGAAATGCACAAACCTAGGGTAACACTTGCCACAGATATACCACCAGTACAAAGAAACTGACTTTTTGGACAAATTGTAACAACATGTGCCCATCTGTTTCATCAGCAGGTATTTTCACTTGGGAATTCCTTGCTTTTGAAAGGAGTCACCATCTTGCAGGTATGCTGAAAATCAGATTATCAAGTCCAAAGACATCATTTAGATCTTCTATAGGGAGAATGAACTCTCCTCCATATATTTGTCATATTACTGCCACCATATGATCAATCTTTTCTAATGCAAGATCAGGTCAGAAGTCCATTCTTTTTAAACCTCCATGTTTCTAAACAATGTAAGGTCTGGTTTTTTGCAGTCAGAATACAATTTTTTACTTCTAACTGAATTAGGAGGCTGTGTTTGTCCAACTCAATAGCAATATTTCTAAAAAATGAATTAACCACCACACAAAGGTTTAAGTAATAAAGATCCAAACCCTTTCAGATACACATCATTTCAGTCACGTTACCAGTAGTGTCTCCAGGCTCACTGCCTTTCAGGAAACCTGCACAGAAGATCTGTTTGCTGCAATTCCCAGACTTAGATGGAAAGGGTTGCTTTGACCTATACTAAATTTGTACAGTCAGTCTTCTCTGAACATATCTTTAAAAATCTCAAAGAAGATCCATTCAGGATGTCAATTTTGAGTCTTCAAGTAGTGACCAAAAGAAAGGGAAAATAGCAGCTAATTTGCCTCACACACTTACTGTGAGATGGAGCCAGTCCCAGTCAATACTTTAGCAGAAGTATCCTAACACTACAAACCTAAATCTCTGCAAATTCATCTTAGACTTACACACTGCATAAACAAACTTTCACAAAGCAAGAAGTTTTAGCTTTCACAGAATGCAGCTGCAGCAAAAACGCTTCTCATGAATACACTCAGTCTTAAAAACCAGAAAACTTACTGAAGCCAGGCCAGGAACACTTTTATCTAAGTTAAAGAACTCATTGAAGTCAAACTCTCCCGGAGCTGGTTCTTGTAAAATGGCTTCTCTAGGAACTTCTTGATCTGCTGGAGTTTCATTGGCAAGGACAGTTTGCACTTCATCCTCTTCTGCCACTCCACCATTGCATTCTATGCCTTAAAAAGAAAATCAAGTGATTTCTGAATCACTGAACATGACTACTTCCTGTGGGAGCAGTGCCTGAAGTCAATGCACTTGCCCAGGGATTAGAAGCACAGGCCCAAAGAAACCCAGCCCCCATGTGATCTCTTATCAGCTACACTGTGCTGGCTGCTGCAGGAGAAAACAGCACCCACTACAGCTCTTAGCACAGAGCTTCGAGTCTGTTAAGTCTATCTAGCTCATGAAAATAAGAATTGCCATTGAACTGTGCACAAACAACTGCATCCTGATCAGCCTGGGAAGCACACACACATCAGATGTTATGCCACACCAAGCACATACAGCTGTTGCAGAAAGTCAACAGCTGCTGTTTTTCTATCAAGAATCCTTTGGCAGCTCCTGCCTTCTTGCCATGGGTTCTGAATAGCCAACATATGACAAATACTACTCCTCCTCCTCCATCATGAGCAAGGTACTTCTCAGTTTAAAGACTTCTTAACAAGCTTGCACAGACAATGCAAAAGAGCTGTGACATGACTACAAACTCCTGTGCTTAGAACTGCACTACAATTCAGTTAAACATCAGGTGTAACTGTGTACCCACTGATGTTGTCCATATGCAGAATTTCTAGCTTTAAAAAGTCATCTTCTCTCTTGCTATACTGCAGCTTTTTCAGTGGTAATAATCCAAGGACTGCACACAAATTCAAATCCCCAAATTCAGCTTAAAGCTACATTACTGGCATTACTGTATGCCTAAATCAGTGTTCCTAATGTTGGTATTACCACAAGGGAAAAAAGTATTTCAAGTTCCTCAGAGCATTAATTTAATTTAAACCAAGCCTTTAGCTCCCACCAGGACATAGAAATGAACAAGACCTTCTGAATAGCTTATCAACTCCTGGTATCATTCAACACCCATACAACTTTTTTTTCCCCCCCAGCCTCTCAGTCCTGCCTTTCTTTGCAAATACCCTTATAGGCTTTACTTCTTATGCTTCTGGATGACCAAAAGCTATGCAAGTTTCAGATAAAGGTTGGTAAACTGCGTTTTTATTTACACTTGTCTGGCTCCACAACCATCACCTCTATATCCAGCAATATGCCACACGAGCAGACAAGCAGAGCTTTTGTGAAGTTTGCCATTACCTTCTTTCAGTGAGGCTGTGCGTCGCCTTGTACGTTTTCTCCCTTTGTGATCTTCCTCCAAAATTTTGTCATCAAAGCCTGTGAGCTCAATGGTTTCAGACTGACTTGTAGGACCAGCAGAGAACCACTCAGGTTCCTCTTCAGTGTAAGAGTCATTCCTTCTTCGCTCCCCAAAGACACGTTTGCTGTCACCAAATTCCCTCTGAAGTGGGATATTAAAAACATCAACTATAAAAAGCTGCTTCATAAAATTCCTCCCTGACTTCCAAAGCAAATGAACACCTTTTCACACCAGTTCTGGGGATTTTCAAAGGTTTATACCCCACCCTATAACCTCAGTAAGCTTTTAAATTTTAAACTTCACAGCTGAATTTCTGCTTCATGACCCCAAAGGCTATTGATCTGCAAGTACATTTATAAACTCAGTTTCATAGCCCGAGAGCTAGTAGTTCCTCTTTTTTAAAAAAAGAGCCTGAAAGCCTGGGAAGCTTCCATTTGCTGAGGTTAAAGACAATGCTCACTGACAACTGCTAGGTCAAGAACTACAAATCAACGATGAGACTTCTGAATATCTTGTAAGCCAGCCACAAGCAAGGTTTGTAAGATAAACAGTTTTATATGCATCCCAGCTGAGCTCTCTGAAGGAATGTAATTAAGTTTTGAAGCATCAAGTGCTCACCCTTTACACCCTAAGAATAAAAGGCCTGCTTGCACAGAACACTTAACGCTTGCATGCAGTTAAGTGTTGCCGTTGAACTGTGCTTTTAGTGCAAAGTGCCCAAACCCTCTGATTTAATATGCAATCGGAGAAGAAAGAACAAACCCTGAAGCGTTTATCTTTGTAGTCCCTCTCACGATCTCGGTCTCTTGCATCTCTGGAATCACCACCCCGATGGTCTTTGTCAAAGTTCCGAGAAGAGATAATTCTCCCACTTCCAATTCTGCGGCCACCGATCACCCGAACACCATCACTGTCCTTTTCCAAGGGGCTCCCTGCTCTACGGGAGCTAACGGATGCAGTTACATGGCAGCCACCCCCAAAGCTTCGCCTTTGTGGACTTAAGACTACATCCAAGTCATCTTCTTTCACTCGCTCTCTTGGATCTGCAGGTCAACGACCACACAAAAAGCATTAAATTGAATGCATTGGTAAAGACAAGTGAGTTCTCTGTAGAGCAGCCTTCTTTTCCATAGCCTTGCTGCTATAGCACTCTCACGATTTATTTTTTGTGAAGCTAATCTAGATGAGACCACAGGAAGTGCAGACAAAAAAATTTACAGCTGAATATTGAGCAACCACTGTGGTCTCCTAGGAAGTACCTGCTTTCCCACTACAGACCTTCTAAGTACTCAGCCTTAAATTGTAGGGAAATTGTCCCAGCACTTGCATTATTCACTACTACGTGGCAAGAACAGAAGGACATAACTGATTGCTGCCTAAGTTTGTTCTTAGATAACAGCCAGAAAAACTATAGTCTAGTTGGAGCAAACAAGATTTCTTTGATACTTATCCTATGCAGTCAATTTTCAGAGAGATTTTTAGTCTCCTTTGTGGTATCCCAACAGAAGGGTTTTGCCAACAGCCCAGGTTCAGTTTTGAGCTTGTGCTGTAAGAACACACTTACCTACTATCCTACGAATAAGAGAAGTTCGATCTGAATCCAAATCTTTTTTAAAGCTTTCCACTGGTGAAGTTCTTCCTGAAGTTGGATATAAAGATGCATGCCACTTCTCTGGATCCCAGACACCATCACTAGGAAAATAAATTGCAGGATTGTTTGCCACCTTGTAGTCTAATAAATACTCCATAGTGCTGCTGCTGGAAACCTAGAATTCACTGGTTAGCAACCTGTACAAGGGAAACATCTTTCATATCCAAATTCCAAACCTCTGCCTTGCTATGGTTTACTCCTCACATGTGGTATTTAGATCCCTTCTGTAACAACAAGGAAATATAACACCCAGCATCAGATTGTGAAAGAATTATTGGTGAAGTTTGCCTGGTACACTGAAAAACAGCTCAAGTAGATCATATGCTGCTGCTCTTAAGCATTCAGGTAATTTTAGCTCAATCTCAACTTACTTGCACAATAAATTCATCTGAAGAGTAAAGAAACTGCTGCTTACAAACTTGGAAGCACAAGCCAAGAACACCCACTTTCACTTTTAAATGAGGTACAGGGTCAACATGGGAGAGTAATCCACCAAGGAAGGCAGCTTGTTACAGCCTGACCTAGTCTGTGCTACACAGTCATCTATGTTCTTGGAACTTTTTTCCTGCAAATCTGTAAGACTTGTGCTGTGTGAAGTTGTAACATGAGATCCAGCAGAAATTAATCTTTGCTCAAAGCACAAAATCCGTAGCCAGAGCACTGAGCCTTTCCTAGTAGATGAGTACTTCTGAACACTGTTCTGTACTGAAGTCTGTCCCATATGTATCTCCCATCAGCGTAAGAGCACTTCCTAGCTAAGATTTTTTTGTAATTTGGACTTTTGTTTTGAAAGAAATGTATGTAGTCTTTGTATAATCAAGAAAATACCTGTCATATTTTTCAGAAAGACAAGAAGGTCTTTTCTTAGAGTGGGGACGCTCTTTAATATCCAGCAGTTCCTCCTAAAAAAAATTAAAAAACATCAAGACATTTGTTTCAATTCATACCCAGACAAGATTTAAGTGACTCAAACTGTCTATTCCAGACTGCCTGTTCAATATAATGTTTTTATTTGAAGAGCCAGGTTTCCCAATATATTATTTCATATCCTGTGAAATACTGCCGTGAAAGTTTATTTTTCAGTTGTTCTACCAGCAGCCACTAACCAAACACTTATTTGAAGCACTAAACCTTACTAGGCTAAGTTCAGTCCTCATGAACAGTCCAAGGCTGTTCACACCATAAATGTTTACATATTCACTTCCCTGGACAGTTCAGCTTATAACACAGGCATCATGGACACTGGAGCTGGTGAGTTCTCAAGAAGGAATCAGAACTGCTGTGGTTAATGCTATATAAGGTTCAGCAGGTAAAAGAGCATTACCACAATTCCAGTTATTGTGTAACTGGATCTGGTGTAGATCTGTAAATTCCAGACAAGCTTGCCATTTCTGACCATCACCAACTCCAAGATATCGGAACGTGTGTCATACAATTACCCACTCCACCCAACACCAAATCAGTGCTGAATAATGACTTGTTTTCCCACTTTCTACCAGCTTTCAAACACAGCCTTTAGTTTACCATTGCACACCCTGAGCAGTCATTTGACTAGCAACCAATGCAGTTTGCTACATTCAAAAAGCATTAATGATGTGACCATTAGTGCTTTAAAACATCATTAGCTCTGCTGCAATCATTGCTAATTAGACTTACTCATTCTTCCTAAATCACCTTTCTTCAACCTGCCTCACTCCCACCTGTACTGAATTGATTCAGAACATTGTAGAAATCAGTGGGCAGCTGCAAGGATAAAGAAATCCTAACAACAGACACCAGACATCAGCCAAACTGAAAGAAATCTCTTTGCCTTTTTCCCCCAAGAATACAATATCTTTCAGAACTTTTATATCATTATCCCATGTGATCAAAAACGGTTCATTAGCTATGTGAGTTTGACACTTCAGAGTTTCCAGATGCCAGTTTGGTAGCTGGACAAAACCTTAACACCCCTCACTCCAAGCATCACCCTGTACTAGTCCTCAGCAAAAAGAGCTCCATTAAAGGGGGGAACACTGGCCTCCCTACCCACAGCTTCCCAAAATAAACCTCAATCTGTGAGGAACATCACTGCTGTAATACTATCAGAGCCTGATGCAGATACTACATGTATTAACAGCCCTGTCCATCACCAGACTGAGAATGGGCTGTTTTGCTGGCCACGAGAGGGAGTCCACAGGCTCTCAAACACATCCTATCACAATCCTTCCATTCAAGTGAGGAAAATTTGAATTGTTTCACTCATTAGCTGTGCACCCTTGAAGCAACAGCATCCCAAGGACTACAAAATAGACAGTTTGGACTATATAGCACTCCTGTAACAGAGGAGATGAATATTGGCACTTCCTGAGTGTGGTTTTGGTGGGGTTTTTTTTGTTTTATTCACACACTGATACTTTTAAGCAAGTGGAGACAAAAAGTGTGTTTAGCTGTTACCAAACAGTTTTAATTAAGCAGCTTAGAACTACCCTTAGTATGAGCTAGTTGTTTTCCTACTGGTAGTAAGTCAATACAAACTACTAAAGTAAATCAGTCCCCTTTCCAAATCAGCATCACATGTCCAGAAACAGTGTTCCTCAACCCCTAATTAGCAGAAAACTGAAACATATGAAAATGCCTTACAATACTGATTACATGAGCACCTTAAACCAGCTATATTTAGGCTGTTATATGTAAAAAAACCCCACATGATGCAAGATATTTTAACACAGACTGATTTCTGGTATTTCTTGATTTAGACTCATTGGAAACCAACAGATAAAGAAGACCAGACACCTTCTAGCACAAGTTTTGCAGCTTTATCCTGATCAGAAACTATAGGTACTGAACTAACAAAACTGAAGCTACAAACACATCAGTTTCAGTGTACAGCCACCACCAGCACTGGCTGAACACTGCCCCAAAAAGCAGAGCAGAATCTGAAGCTGCATTCAGTTACTGCACAAGAGGAGTTAAGCAAGACTGAGGGAGAACAGATACCACCTTTTCAGCTGGGAAAGTTTAAAAACAGCTCATCTCCCTCACTTAGCAGTTAAGCGACTAACAAGGTGTGAACAACAGTATACTTTGCACCCTCAAAGGTTAAGTGCACATCTTTTCTAAGAAGTTAAGAGAGAATTAGAAAGCTGTACTATTCCCATGAACTTTTGCCAGTTCTGAAGTACGTGGTTTATTGTTGATGTCTAGGTAAAATAAGCCAGAGCCCTACTATCTCAACAGAACAGAGCCACAGTGATAATTTTTTTTTATTTTAAAAAACAACTTAGTCGGAAGTCAACAGCTTCAAATTCCTCAAGGAAGATAACAGTCAGCAACAGTAAACTGTCTCACCCTATTCCACACTTCAGGCCATTTGCTGCAAAGTATCTTAACAGATTTCCACAAAGCAATGACCACCTGTTCCCACAGCTTACAGCCATGGGAAAATAAACCACCATTACAGACTCTTTCCAAAGGCATCTTACAGAGTGGTACCAAAACCTCAAACACTATTTGAACCTTAAACCCCACAGCACAACAAACTCACTTAGTACTTAAACAGTCTTTATTTGCAAGTTATTTGGCTATTCTTCTTCCATTCATGCATATATTTAGGTATCACAGTTAAACAAAAGCACCTGTGTTAACGTTTTAACTCTAAACATCAGACGGAGTCATAACTGTTTAAGCTTCCAGCAGTCCAATATGAGCAATTCTAAGGTTACAAAAGGCATCCAGTAAACATGATAAAGCTCCTGGTAAGCTCTGGTGAGCTACATCTCCCTAAGAAATGACATCTACTGAAAGGAAACATACTGGTCAACTTCTTGAAAGACTAGTGCTGAAAGTAGAACAAGAACTATGACGTTCAACTGCTTGAGAAAGCTGGTGGAATGGCATACTTCAGTCTCTACCATAATCTCTCAGCACATGCTGTAGGGTGCTCAGATATTAAAATAAGGTGGTGGGAACCAAAACTATATCGAGGACAGAGCTGCACAGCTGCATCACATTTAACAAGCTCCTCACTTTATACCACCTTGCAAATCCTAATCCAGGCAAAGGCCTTCACCTTACTGTTTCCCTCTCACAGGGGCCTCCACCTCCCACTCTACTTCTGTGACCAATAGCTCCACGCACAATTCAGAGAAGAAGGGAGAGTAAGCTGACCTTTGTGTAACGATGTGGGTATTTGGTGGAAATTCTGTTCAGTTCCAAGAAAGCATCGCCATTTTCAGTTTCTGTTACACCTCCTCTTTTATCCATGGTTACTTCAATGCCTTTGACCACGGAGCTAACTAAAACAAAACCAAGGCGTCAGACTGCAAGACGTACCTTTCTAGAGAGTGCGTTCTCCCTCCAGCCTGAGACAGTTTAGCACTAGGACACAGCAGAGCAGAGCTGCGTTCCCCAACAGCGCCTGTCCCCTCCCGGTGCCTTCCCCGCCCCAGCCAAGCGGTTCTCACTGAAAGGTCTGACCCGCTCCCGCAGCCCGGCCGGCCCTGCCCTGAGCTTCAGCGGCTTTAGCACAGGAAATATCCGTCTGCGGGCACGGCCGAGGCGCGGGGCCGCCAGGACTCGCACCCCCACGCAGCCCGCGGGGCCCGGACGGGTCGGGCGCTGTTCCCCCCATGGCGCGGGGGCAGCGCGGCCCAGGCGCCGTCCCGAGGCGCCGGAGCCCCAGAGAAGAACAGCGGTGGCAGGGCAGGTGACTCAGCGGATCCCCGCCCGGCCGCACTCACCGGCGGGTGTCCCGCGCCGCTCTGCTCCGCTCAAGGCCTCACCGCCGCCCGCGGCGTTTCCCGCTCCGGCCGCCGGCCCCGCTTCGCCCCCACTGAGGGGC
>WBMZ01015530.1:0-46203 GCA_013400975.1 Atrichornis clamosus
CAGGGGCGGCCCCGGAGCCCCCCGGCACGGCCGTGCAGCCGCTGCTGGACGGGCCGCCGCCGGCGCAGCGCGCCTGCTCTCCCTGGGCGAACCCAGGGCCGGCCGAGCGCCGTTACCTCCGTGTTCCCCGATTCCTCTGGGGCTGCGAGTGCCGGAGGCAGCAGTCATGTCCCAGAGGCAACAGCAGCCAAAACCAATCCCCAGACACCCGGCTGGAACACCACCCTGTCTCCTGCTTTCCTTACCCCGTCAGCTTCTGGTCGTCAGGGTTTTCTCTTGGCTCCCTACATTTACACAAATCGCTAGCCAGCCTCCCAGCCCTTTGGCTTTGCCAGCCCACCTGTGAGGGCTTCAAAACAATAGTCAGTCCTCAGTTCTGTTTTGTAAAATGTAAAACCATATTCTAAATATAATCATTACACTAAAAAACATTAGGTTTTGTAAGTGTACTTTAGAGAATAATAATAACATAAATGGCAGACACATTAAAATCAACCCAAATTTAAATATAAGCATTTTTACAGCATTTTTATAATTCGAGTTAGCTTTTATAATTCGAATACGGCTCCTGGAGAATGTGATGCAAACCGGGGAAATCCTACAGCATTTAATTTGTTATTCTTCTGCAGAAAGGAAAACAAGATCATTTACCATTGGAGAAAAACTTCTTGCTGTACTTTAATTTCAGCTTTTGGAGCAGAGCAGTGATACTTAATACTATTAGGAATTGCATCATACCTTGTTTACGGTTTCATATTCAATAAGTTCTTTTAGCACTCAGAACAGGAAATTCTGAGAGTTTGAATTAATCATCCCACGAAAACATGAATATAGCCCTTCTTCTGGTGTTTTACCTACCACAAACTTCTTGCTCACGAGAAATCTGAATTCTAAAGCATACCTAAGTGTTTTTGAAAGATTTGCTGGTCTCCTATAGAGAGGAAGCAAAGCTGAAAACAGGACACATTTCTTTTTCCCCAAAAGTCCTGAGTTTGTCTGAATCTATAGCAGCAAAAGAGATGGCATGGTAGGAAAAATCCACTACTGAAACTGGGAACACTGGACCAGTCGTACAGGAGTTTTGAGCATACACAAATCCTTCAGTAACAAAACAACAAAAACAACAACAACACTACCCAGACTGGCAGCACTTGGGATCAATCAGACACCAAACAGATTCTGTTGAAAAGGAACATCTATGTATGATTGCACATTAGCAATATTCAACATTTTCATATTTGATTATCTTTCATCTGTCTTTTAGCCCTTTTCAAGACAAATTTGCAGTAAAGTAGCACAATAATCTCCGTAACACATTCAGAAATCTCAAAATATCTCTGACTGGCCAAAAAATCAGCACTTTTCTCTTCCTATCCAACTCTTAAGTCCTATTATAAAGAACTAGGAATATTATATTCTGGCAGTATTATTTTCCATATGTAAGCAGCTGTTATAGTTGCCATAGAAATGTTATTCAATCTCAAATTGAAAGGTGGTCTACAAAAGACCATGCACCATATTTGCCGTTAATATGAAAATGTTTAAGAACCCCTGTGAGTACTATAACATTCTTCAGAACAAATATTTCTGCTCAGTAAGCTCATGATTACAAAAAAAAAAAAGATATAAAAGACATTTCAGCGACTGCTAACCATCAGCTTCCTAGAGAGAGATGTAATGGTGGATGATAATTGTATATGATTTTGAACACTTGATGCGAAAGTATGTCTTGGGTTTGTCTTTGAAAGACCTGTTCTCATCAGAAACATCAACATTTAACCCATAATTTTAAACATCTTTGTGATGCATTTCAGTCAGATCTTCTACTGTGCAACTCACCATTCTTGACTCCAGCTCCCTATACAATCCTGAGGTATAGAAGAGGTTGTAGGTGTGAAAGGTGGAAAATTTTTAATGTCCTGTGATCTGTATTATCAAAGTGTCACATTTCATCTCTATCAGGAGCTGAAAGCACACTAGAAATTATGAAATTACAGAACTGTTTTAGAATAGTAAGACAACTGTAAAAGGGTGTGAGTGACATCTTATAAGGAGGTAACAGATCTGTAAATTCAGAGGAACCTCTCAGAAAGGAGAGGCTGCTCTTTGCTGCATTTCTGCTGGAAACTGCATGAGCCAACATATAAAAACAGACAGGGGTGGGATCTTATCCTAAGTAAGAATATGTAAAGTATGAAGTAGACATGCTGAGTGTGAATTAGAATTGCATTTTACCACGTCAATTTTTTAAGAACTTTAAATTTGCCTCTACCAAAACAGAGTTAGATGGCTTTGGTTTCCTAAAACATCTGTCACTGAGCATAGGTGTAATGTGACACGAGTTTGTCACTGAAAGGAGTAGATCCATGCAGGGTGGCACATGCAAACATACATTAGTGATGACTGCAACCCAAAATCAATTTGGAATGTTCCAAAAGCTGGGAAATATTTTCTACCAAAGGAACAGTAATATTACGGCTGAGTAATATTTTATATCATATTATGAGGAGGGTTCACCACTGGGAAGTCTCAAGCAACCCTCACACTCACGATTCCCCCTGTAAGAGACATAGTGCAAGAAATCTAAGTAAATTTTTCTCTGTCCTCTGCAAACAAGGAAACTGCTGTGTTCTCCACACTAAGCTGCGTTTTATATGTATGTAAGACCTACCACTTATTTTGTGGAAATCTTCTTTTATTTGACTGTTGTAACTTTTTTGAGAACTAAGGCTCAGTAACATTTTATTATCATCCATTTCAAAAATAAGCTGCCTCTAAGCACAACAAGCCATTGGTTTTTTTGTGATCTATGCAAAATATGAAAACAGTATCCTAATGCTGATGTTGATTTGCTTTTTTGGTGGTCTCATATGGAAAATAATGCGAGGAATAACAGCAAGAATAAATACTTTCAAGGCATGTTACACCAGTATCCCCCTGTGGAAATAAACTCAAGTGTTTCCAGTACTCCTTTTAACCTGGCTTCTCCAGTAGTAACCTATTAAATGTTATTCTTGTTGAGAGGTGTTTCAGTAAAAGACACTTCAGAAATTGGGAGACCAGATGTAGACACAGAAACTACAGGTACAGTAATTTCAATATTTCCCCTCCATCAAGTACCAATTCTTCTTACAATGGGAGATGTTTCTAAGTGATTCCCTCAACACGTCTTCTTTCCCAGAGTAGTTGCCCCAGATTCTCTAAAGTCATATTCACTTCATTTCAACTGAATATGGGCAGCCTTCTGTGTTTGCTTTGCACACTACCCATTCTAAGGCAGCAATAGCCTTGTCACCATGTACATGAGAAGAAGCTTGAGAGGTGTTTGGTTTTGTGGAGTTTTTCCTGAAGATATCCACTCATTTCCATGGTCTTCAAAACTAAGGCCTGATAAAGAGAGTTTTAATAAAACACAGCTAAAAATCTAACCACTTACTTTTAGGCATGTAAAAATTATGGTGAAGAAAGTCCATCTGATGACTGAATTATGATCCTCCATGCCTAAATCCATGTCCCTGTCTCTAATCAAATTGAGATTTTGGTATTTTCTCACAACATTGCTTCCAAAGACTTCGTTAGAGTTTTTCCCACTGGAATGCATTTTCTTGTTTGTCACCTGTTATTTGGGGGGTTTGGGGTTTTTTTTTCAATAAAACAGTTCTTTAAAATTGTTTCTGGATCAAGAATTTTTGTAAGACTTTTGAAACTTCATTGACTTCCTTACTCAATTTAAAATTCGCATCTGTATGCATGTCTTGAGTTTTCCTTCCTCTAAGAAAATCTGACAACTTATAACCAGGTATCTTATGTGCCTGTACATTTTCTAGCTTCCCCATTACTGCCTCTGGGGAAACAATCCCAGATTTAGCAGATCTCCATCTGCCTCCCCTGTATAAACAGACAAAGCAACTACTTAGCCAACCTGCTACTTGCTAATCACTCTATTTTTTTGAGGACCATGCTCTTGGGTTTTGTTCTTTTTTTACCTTGCATCTATATTTGATGGAGTTACTTGAGATGCTTTGTGAAACTTGCTATTAACTCTTTACCGCTCTCGATTTCTCTCCACAGATTTCCAATTTTCTGGGGTTTTTAAAGTGCGTTTATGAGTCCCACTTGTCTTATTAATGGCTCAAAATCATCCCTTTTTATAAACTTGTGTCTGCTAGCTATAGCTCAGATGCTCGGTATGGGATGGGGAGGGTGCCTGTGGATTATCTGCATTGTTTCAAGTTATTTGATAAGTTATTTGAGTATAATTTATGAACTATCTGCCAAGCATTCAATCTTACATAACTATGCTATTTGTACTGTGTGACAGGTCAGTTAATTCCCATGATAGCATTTCTATTTCCTGATTGCATGATGAGAAAAATTATGTGGATTTAGATTGTAAGCTGTTTGGCACAAGGAATTCTCTTTATTATCTGTCTATATCATGCTCAGAGAACCACATCTCTAAGTTATGATTAGAGTTGTACGTGCACCTTCAATATAAACAACAAATAGATTAACCAGCTACACATATGAATGCTTCTTCACAAAATAACTCACAGCTCTTTTCAAAAATATGTGTGAATATACATTTGTTTTATACTAAGAAAAAACAATATTAAAAGTTGCAGTCAGCAATAAATATTTTGGTTGCATTAAATTATTTGTATCTGTACTTCATTACTTTCCCAGCTATGTTAAATGTTTTTGTTTTTTGCAGGTTGATCTTCCTTTGAGAGATTGAAGCAGAGAAAAAAAAGTGATTTAAAGAAAAACATATGACATCTTTCCAAGCACTAGAAAAGCTGCTAAACCCTTCCTTTCAGTCACAATCTGTTCTAAGAATGAGAGCTCACTGGTACATCAGTGTTATCCTGCCCCCTGAGAATATCAGCTTCACAGATAACATGGAGGACTATTTCTCTGTATAACTGATTTACTGTGAATGCTGGAAACACAAGAGATTTTGTAATTCAGAGGATAAATAATTCAAAAAACAGATAGTGAAAATCCTTGCAAAAGAGTGTAAGATTTTAAAAATTCTAATTCATTTCAAGGAAAAAGATAATTCCTAAACAGGAAAGAACAATTGTGCAAAGAGAGTACGTCAGTAACACAGGACTCAAGAAGTTGAAAACAGAGAACATCTGAAAACCTCCTGGTAAAGTACCCAGGTAGGCTAGCCAGATGGCATGCTATTTGTTTTCACTACTTCATTTAACATAGAAACAAAGTGTTCTTCAGCTGAAAAACAAAACCAATTAGAATATTTCCTTCCCTCAGTGTTCCTAAACCTGAGTCCATTAAAAATCACCAGGGTTTTCCAGATAAGAATGGTGCAGTGTCTCTTCTAAAGTACAGGTGAAAGATCAGAGTCACCTCCTGAGTTCCCATCTGTTTTTAAAAATAATACTATCTGCACAGCATAGGAGATGAGAAACTATGAGAAGGGTAGTATAAAGCATTTGAACTAATGCATTTTTTATTTGGTGTCACTGACTAAAAACAAGGATATATCATGTCTGCTTACTTGTCTATTAATATAAAAATAGTGCAAAAAACTACAATTCCAAGAAAATCTGGTTTGAAAAGATAATTTTTTTGGCTAAGGGCAATGTCTTCTTCAAGAGATTTGCCACTTCAAGGACAGACAAGCCAAGCATATGCAGCATAATTTAATTTTGGCACTTTTCCCCTGATGGAAAACTATGAAATACAAAATCCAGTATAAGCACTCGAGGTTTAGATCACATGGGAAACTAGTCATCTTCTATCTTGGGCTCTGGATTGAAAAAGGTACCAAGGACAACCATCATCTTTTATTCTTTACATAGCCAGAGCCTACCTTGTAAAACTTAGTATGGAGTCAAATAAAAAGGGTGGTGGTGGAAGACAGACTTTTCTTTACAACAGCCTCAAGACCTTCTCTGAACAATGAGAATCAAAAAAAGCATTATGAAAATACATTGTGTCCTTGATTGCAAGTGCTTGAATTAATGCTATTCAGTACAAAATCTCAATGCATCATCCAGGATTATAAAACAAATAATAGTCCCTCTAATTAATCCCCAAGGAGAATTACCCTAGTGACAGCAAGAATGGGATTTGGCTCCAGCTGCAGCTCTGTCTTCAACAAGCCGGAGTGCAAATTTGGCACGACAGGTGACACTGGTTAGCTACTTCACTGAGCTGGTACAGCAGGCCATAAAACTAGTATTAAAACAGACACATCTATTAGGTGTTTCATGCTGGTATTGCAGCATATTTCGGTATAGGAAGGCGGTACAAGAGCATTTACTTAAAAGGATATATGTATACACATCAGCTCTACACTAAATGTTTTTACTAACGTTACCTGTGTTACTGGACAGTGTGTGCCATACTATCATTTCTGGATATTTTTTGTTATTTGACTACAGGTTTGCTGGTTTGCTTTTTTTACCCCACCAGCAAACAGACAAAATAGCAAGACTTCTCTCTCATATGGTAATATTTCCTTTTCTGTATTAAAACTTTTTTACCCTTTTTCTGTCAGAAGATAAGTCAGAAAAAGTACAGGACAAAATGCAAACCAACTTATATAGTTACATCCATACAAAACCTGAACGAAGATCAGGTGTAAGAATATTTAGAAGACAAGCTGCAGCTGTGCTTGTTTAATTTCAGCAGAACTGTAAGAAATTGCATCAATAGCGTGGATGCCCCTTGACACACTGGGTGAGTCATAAGGAGCAGGCTATAGGCACAGTAATTGGACACCTTCAAGAGCAGGCTTGTGACATGAGAACAGCACAGAAAGAGAAACAAAAGGTAAACAAGATTTAGATTATTCCAATTTCTTACTTTCGTGGGGGTTTTATGCCTGCATACAAGTATTCATTTGAGTTGCAGAAAGTTACTTCTGCTTAACTAGTAGGAAGGATGGATATAGTATGTGGATATTAAAGTACATAGAGATTTCATGTATAGTGCTGAGACAGTATTTCCATTGGTTAAATAGTAATATTTTGATTACTGAATTGTAGTTGGCAGATAACACAGCAAAGTTACTTTGGGAAACTTAAGATGACTTACTCCTTTTAAAGATTCATTTTAATACACAGCTCTGTAATTACATTATATATTTTAAAGACCCAGCACAATGTATAATTAAATAGCTCCTTATTAAATACACAATTCCACAATCTTACAAAATTACACCCCTAGAATTGCCACTAGGGGTAATTGCCACTAAGACCCACAAAAATTTTAAAATAGTTATTCTTTCCTTAGATTGTATGGATGGATACTGTACATTAAGATTTTAGGAGAAGAATAATAGAAATTATGTCAAAACTTCACTTCTACACGTGATTTTCTTAGTGTTTATAACTCAACTGAAAAAAATTGTTTTTATCCCCAGCACATTTTCATTCATTCGTTTACTTGCTCATTCTGTAGAAAAAAGACAGCAATAGATACAGCTTAATTATATACTAAGCAGATCAAGAGCTGCCTGCATATGATTACACAGTCCCAGAAAAAGAACAGTCACTAAAATAGTATCCTCCAAACAAAATTGCATCTGGTGTAGCCACAGAGGAGCAAATCAAACCTCATGTGCAATGTAAAATGTGCACTACCGTGAGATCTGCCTTCTCTCTCAGAGGAGGCTTAGCATCTACAGAAAAAGAGTAGCTTCAGCACTGTCAGAAGAGCAGAATGGGAAGCTCTCAGATCTCAAAAGAGATTTGCTTAGGCTACACTAGCAAAAAAACCAAATCTGCACCTAGTCTTATACCAGTGGGTTTCTTACCACACCAAGGTCCTCAGAGAGCAACAGCTTCTCCCGAGCAGAGGGAAGGTGGTCTCTGTGAAACCCTTCCCACGGCTGCAGAGGGGGGGCTGAGCCACCCGCGTGGCGAGGGTCTCTGCAGGGCAGGCAGGTCTGAGGCTCTGCTTTGTAACACGGGCCAGGCGCTTCCTCAGAGCTAGCGACAAACACATCGGGATGTCTCTACTGCCTGAAGCCTCTGCTGGCTGTAGCACAAGCTTCTCTCTTGTGTAAGGTGCAAGAAAATACAGCTGCAGTCCCAAGGATAACGAGGCAGAGGGATCTCTGGGGGCTTTTTAAAGACTAGTATAGGTTTTGGAGGATGGGCAGATTTTCATAGCAGATTTACTGCAAGTGCCAGAAGGGGGAAGGAAATTCCCCCTGAGCTCCAACCATGTCCATTTGATGGAAGCTCCAAGGGGAACAGTAATGAATATACTGTGCTTCACATAGATAAGGAAATGCTTCAGTGTGCAGATGCACATTTATCTACACAACAACAAATGCACTTTATATATTAGGGAAGTTTTATCAAAGTTGGTCCACTCTGTAATTATGCTGAGAAATGAATTGGATGGAATTTGAATGACTTAAGGTAAATGAGCTATTAACCTACAGGATCTTTTACCAAATGATTGATGTGCATTCAGTCTTTTCCTCTTCCCTCCAACTTCATCACAAAGGTAAAATGAATGACTAAGTTGATCAGGACATCAGCAATTGTGGCTACAGCAGCATTCAGCAAAACTGAAAAACAACCTTCCTTACACTAAACTGTGCAGGTATATTAAAACAGTAGGATTTTTTTTTTTCATTTTTATTTGCATTTGCACAGCATGGGCAAATAGGAAGGGATCAAGCAAATGGGTAGTCTCACTATTTTATAACAAAAATCCCTGCTGGAAAGAACCGCAGAAACAAATGAATTAATTCTGGGATCAGACTGAGAGGAAGACTAGGTGATGCACTGCTCAGATCTACACCTACACAAAGTCCTCATCTCTCACAATTTTTAGCTCATTAGGGACAAATTTTCAAACTTTTTCTCAGTAGGCACAGGAAATCACTTCTTTTGAAAATATGTGAGAATCTGGCAACTGCATGGCACAGACAGGTTGTTTTGTCTCAGGAAAGGAAATAATGTATGATAAGATTGTCTCCTCTGCCAGCCATCATCCTACAAAACCGTACAACCTCCACCAATTCCCTTTGGAGCTTAAAATCTTCAAGACAGCAGCTGCGGTGGGGAGACCCGGGGGTTCCTGCATGCTCTCCTCAGGCTGCACCAGGCAGGATCTGAGGAGGACCCTTGGCTCCGGCCTCGGGCTGTCTCTGGGGGATCGCCCTTCTTCCCAGCAGCCAGCTTCCCTCAGCTGCAGGCCGGTCCCTTGTCCTGCCACTGCTTCCGTGGGGCTGAGGGCGCAGGGAAGGGCCGCTCAAGCGCTCAGGGCAGGAAGGCAGAGAGCAGGCAAAGGAGATGTGGCGAGCTGTCCTCAGCCTTGCTCCCAAGCCCTCGTGCAGGCGCCGTTCTCCCTGTGCTGTGTGCACGCACCTGTGGTAGCACACGGATTAATAAACCCACACGGAGCAATGCCGGCCTCACGCTTCCTCCTGGTTTTGTCACCTGCTGCAGCAGGTCAGGGACAGAGCAGCTCCGTAATGTCTACCTGTGATTGAACTAAGCAGTTCAAGGGATTAAGGTAGTTCTTAGTAAGTAAAATATTTTATTTCACTACTTTTTTTGGTCCTTGGCATGAAACAAATCAAGCTCAAGCTGTTCCTCAAGCAGTTTCAAATGAAGCTGCTCAACCACGTGGACTTACAAGGGAGAGCATTTTTCACACCCAGTCTCTTTATCTTATTTAAATATCTTTCCATTTAAATACATTTAAAAATGTATTTGAATTAAACTCCTTGAATTATCCCCTTGGAAAGATTTTTATCTTTTCTTCAACAATTAATCTTTTAATTCAAGTAGCCAGTTGTATATCAAAGGTCCTTAGGGAAATTATTGACCTAATTTTTTGATACGTGATAGATATTCAGTAAAAAGTAGAAGTATTAACTTAAATGCAATTAAAATTATAGGAACCCTCTTGGAATAATCTGATTCTTCTGGACTTTCAAAAAGCTTTTAACAAGTCCTGCACAAGAGGCTGTCAAAAAAACGGCCAGTTGTGACATAAGAGATCAGTGATTTGAGACGTGGTGCTAAAGTATACAGCTTACAATGGCATGGTAAATATTCTATATGGCCATATGTTAGCAGTGAAACAGTCCCAAACCCATGTTCTAGCACCGTAAAATGCAGCGAGCTATCACTCAGCTTACCTGAAACAGAAGTGACAGGAAACTAAAGAACTTGAATTAATTGAAAGTACAACACACTGACAGCTGAAAGTCTTTGTTGACAAGAACAGAGTAATGGATGTGTGAATTATTCATACAAATTTGGTGTACTAGTTGTGGAAGAAAGACCAGAGCATCACTGTGGACGGCTCAGTGGCTGTCAAGAAGCAAACATAGACTGTTCCAAAGCACAAGGGAAAACAAAAAAAATTCCAACCAACCCAAAACAAAACAAAACAGAAAATACAATGTCATTTTGAAAATTAGTGGTATGGTCCCATCAACTGGGATGCTGTGTTTGATGGCCCCAGAGAACAGCCTAGAATCACAGGGGACAGTGCTAGAGAGAAAGTAGAGGCAATAAATATGATTATAGGCTGTGAAGGCTTTTCTTCTGAAGTGGAACTCTAAAGAAATGTTTACAGAAGAGATGAATAGAAAAGCACTTAGCCCTGGACATGGGCAATAATGAATATTATACGGAACAGAAAATGAGCACTTCTATCTTTTAACAGGAGAGACATTCAATGAAAATGAAAAGAATACATTTAAAACATATTACAGCCCTTTTTCTTTCTGACAATTCCACAAGAATAGTCTGCAAGATTTGTGGCATCTTCTTCTGAAACCCTAACTGACAAGGAACTAAATGTTTCACATGTAATTCAGAACAATCAGGGGGAGCAGAAAGCTTACTAAGAAAATAAGAGGGCCCCTCTAGAGATATGAAGTTCCCTCCTTCCACTTTAAATTATTTTTATAAAAAGAGATTATAATGGTCGTCAGTGAAAAAGGAGATACTGGACTTATTAAGAACAAGGAATAAGACTAAGTTAAAGCCAGCACTGGGGTTAAAGTGCAAATTAAATCTGTCATTAACAATGAGAATTTCACAGACTGATGACAACTGCCATGCAACTAACCTTGAAGTTCACTCTACCTCAATTAATGCATGATATACAGATCATGAAAACAATGAGTCTTCATGATGTATTTTCTTTATAAACTACAGTGAAACTGCAGTTAAGGAAATAAAGCCTTCCTATAAATACTGTGAAACAAAGAAATTTTTGATTATAGATGCAACCAAAATGAGGCAGACCTTGAGCCTTGAGTAGAAATCCTGTACACTAAATCCAGTCATTGCTCTTTACCACACTGGTAATCACAGGCACACAGACCGCAGGATGCTCCACCCATCTTCCTGGCATCCTGAGGCAGAGCCTCGTCTGGACACGCATACTGATCTAGTGAAGCTTCAGCTTCAATTACCCCTGGAAAGGAAAGTGGAATTGCATGCGTATGAAACCTCAGAATGTGACACCAAAATATACACTAACAATGCCAGTATTTGTAATCCCACCTTTTGATGTGCCTGTCACAAGCTGCTATCAAAACCCAGACATTTTTCCACCAAAGTGGAAATATTACACCCTATATCAGCACAGAACCTTGGTTAATTCACCACGCACCATTTTTCCTCCCAGCCAGATTTCACATTATCAAGACTATGAATATTTTATACTGTTCACAGGGTATAGGGTAAAAATAACATTTGTGAGCTACTCAGATAGCATGGTGATAAAACTCATTACAGAGTATAAATAGTTGAAATTTATTCCAATGAACTATATTAATTCACAAATACAACTAATTTTAAACACTTGCGTACCAAGAGAATGAAAATAGAACACGGCATGCAAGTGTGTTTGCTTATACATATGTGGAAAACTGAAATACACTTCTCCAGCACATCTGCACCTCTGTAAATAGAGAACAAAAAATGAAGTGGGAGGAAAGCCTTACGTTACAAAATGAAACAAACCAACTCTGCATGGGTGGGGATGAACTTAGCCTGAGGTTTCTTCCACAAAGAACATGTCCTTCCCTGCCATGGCCATAGTAAGAAGCCCATCCTTACAGTTTCTCCTCACCGTCATAATCACAAAATGTACATAATCTGCACAAAATGATGGGCTGCATAGAACTTGTGGATGACATCTCAAAGAATTCCTGGTTCAAACAAGTACAGTGATCAAAACAGCCTGACGCGCTCTCTTCTACAAAGAGGTATAACAAGGGTTTTTTTTGTGCAGAGAAGAGAGGACAGGAAGGAACAGAGCTGCAAAGGGCCTTTTTTTTTTTCCAAATGTGTATTTTCAGTTTCTCATTTCAATCACTGATCAAGTCACTTGGCTTCAATTTTTTCTTAAGCACTTTTGTGTGCCATCTCTGGTGACTCATAACGAAGTGTACAGCAGAGGAAGAAGGAGGCCTTGTGAATCTAATCAAAGAACCAGAAGCTATGGAACAGACATCCAAACTCACGGCGTGAACAAAAGAAGCATATTCATTAAAAGTGTACGTTCCATTCCAGGTAGTCATTACTTAAGTTTTCCTTCCTCATGGGAGGCCACAAAGGCTGTCTGCACCTCCAGCATAATAGGATCAGATAAATCAGCTTTTAAATTGACTATTTCAACCCCCAAATTAGCACAACTTTCTGTGCACCATAAATGTCCCCTGACACTGAAGTCTGTTACCACAGGTTAACAGACAGACAAGACCACGAGAAGGCCACACGAGCCCTATCAGTCACTTAATCCTGCTTCTCAAGGTGCATATATAGACACCTGAACTGGGGCATGAGATGCCATTTTTAAAAGGGAAGGTGATCATCTTTTCCTTTAGGAGGGACACCTGGGAGACAGGAAGGGGAGGACAGTTTGAGAGAGATCTGTTGGCATGCATTTCCTTGAAGAAGTGTGTTTAAAGCGCCTAGCAGTCCGGGCTGGGGCTGAGAGAGGGAGGAGGGCATTCTCACTAGGACTGAAATAGCAAAATACTGCTGGCAGCCACCTGTCAGTGGAATCTTCCTTCAACACTGCTGGACTACATTGTTTTTGCAGGGGAACTTCCAAGTTGATTCTTTGGGCACTTCTCATTGTGTCTCTAATTTATCAAACAAAAAAGTGGGACACTTCACAATTTCACATAAAGACATTCTCTTATATATGAAAACCAGAAAAAGATGGAGGCGGAAAGGAGGAAAGTATTTGCAAAATCTAACCTTGGTGTAATTAAGCTACTCCCTCTGGACTGTCTTTATAGCCAAGAGAGGCTCTTTCAGTTTATTGTATGCTGAGGGGTTTTCTTTGCTTATGACCCCTAAGGCAGCCACGGCAGATGAGACACAGGGTTCAAGCCAGCCATTGTGAACCCTCAGTGTGCAGGAATGCTGACCAGACCTACTGCTTATCTTGCTTGAAATATTAGCTGAGCAATGACCACCAAAATGCACATCAATGTAGCATGCCCAGCTCTGCACTTGGGCAATGATGGGTGAAAGGCAGGGGACAGGAAGATGCATCTCCCTACTAAAGCCTTGCCCCGGTATAAGTGGTGGATAAACTGGCTGAGCAGGGCACACCTCTCTCCATAAACATCTGCACAAGCCTTTATGGGCAAAAGACTCAGACTGATTATACAGTCAGAAAATACCAGCTCTTGGTACTCCTGATGGGCACACAGAGCACTACAGGATGCAATTCTCTGCTCTACGTTGACCCTTCTTCACTTCTTCTGCTGTTACTTAACACCACTGTGCTCCTCTGAGGGCACATTGGCAGACCTGTACATCTAAACTCAGAAACCTGTAAAACTCTACTGATACTTCTCTCTAGCAAATAAAGGTAATCAGTGCAAAATAAAGGTAATCAGAAAGAAATGTTAACAAATGTAAGACTGATTTACCTCATTAAATTTGCAACTGTCCCGTAAGTCATTATTCCAAGGTAAGGAGAACGAAAGCAGTATGCTGCACACTTGTTCTTTATTGTAGGTGTGAACACTGTTCCTTCAGACAAGTTATCCTTTAAAGATTATTTTTTGATGCATTATGCAAGTGATATATAGTAAATTTTTGATGTATTTGTGGCATTATACTTTTCTAAATGGCTAACACTCTATGTGATAAAGAATGGAAGTTCAAAAGGGCCAGTGAAAAGATGAAAAAACCTTGTAACTTGTAACTAGAGCAAGAGAAAATGAAGAAAAGCCTAATGAGCATAAGACTACTGAGCAAAATAGTACAGGCAATACTGTAGTAGCATCGGTAAGTGACTACATGAAACATTGCTCCTCTCCCTTTTAAATCAATTAGTATCTCTCCAATTAGCTGAAGTATTACTCCAGGGAAAAAAAGAAAGATGTTGAAAATTTCCAGTCTTTACGGGATGAAGTGAGCTCATCCACAGGGACTTGAAAATACAAGGAATCTTCTTCATGTTATACCAAATTTTAGGTAAGGTAGTAACAAAATAACTTCTACACAGCTTTTTGATAGAAAAAGCCCAGAATCTAAAATTTCACAAGAGATTTCAGAGCTCTAACTAAAGGCATAGAGTGCCTCCAAAAGCAGTAAGTCAGCCATTGAAAAGAAGCCAAGGGACTCTCAATTTTAAAAGGAGAGTGCACATTCTGGTTAAGTAATTAAGGAGCAACAGCAGTCACCAAGCTAACACCAATTAGCATTGCACCCACATGCCTGCAACAGCAGCCCCTGTAATCTCTGACCCCACCTCCTTACCTGCCACGGGCACCCTGACAGCGTAGACAAATTCTCTCATTTCCTGGAGCTTTGCATCCTCTTCCATGCCCTTGCTCTTTCTCTCACCATCTTAAGAAATGTTGCACCTTATATTGTCCCTCAGGGAAGATTTTGGTGCCCCCCTTATTTCACAAAATAATGAAAAAAAATACTCAAAATGGACATAGTTTGGAGTCAAAACATGGCAGTTAATTTTCTTAATGGGCTTCTCTGTTTTATGGGCTAACCATTTTCTCCAACAACACTAAGGTTTTAAGCTGTACCCTCTGCACCTTTTTTTTTGAAGTTAAAGGAAAATGTTTGACGACATTCATAAATAGACAAGAAAAGAAAATCCCTTACTAGTCTCAGCCAAATTACAGACTTGAGGAAAACCTAAAAAAAAGCCGAACATCTCTTAAAACCTAAAGTTTTTCCAGTATATAAAGCTGTATTTTGCTCATGCCACTTTTAACCTCCCAATTCATGTTTTATATAGTTTTAATAAAAATACCCCTTTACAGTCTGCATTTTGACTTCTCAATTTCTTAAAAATATATTTTGACAAATTTCAAACAGCTTTAAAAATATACTAAATCTAACTGAAAATAAATTGAAGGACAGGTCTCCCTTCCCTCTGTATGTTATTAGAGTAACTGGAGTCAATTCTCTGTTCACATAATAATAGACTCCTGCTTTTTTAGATTCTCTGAAAAATTAGTCTTATGCCTTCCTCAGCAGTGAAAGATAATTCAAAGTAGATTAAGAACGATGAAGATAAGCTCCTGTTTTCTTTCATATTCATAAAACTGTAGCAATTTAATGACAGGTAGGCACTTAAATTGCTACTGGACCTTGAAGCACCCACCCCACCTTGCTTTTTGGGAGTCTGACATATACTAAGCTATTTTAGAGTACACCCTGCATTTAAAAGTTCAGAAGAGTTGTATTACTGGAGCTCTAAGTAAATTAGAGAACACCATGCTCCTAGGTTAAAATAATATACCATCAACATCTAGTTAGTAATACCAGTAATATTCAAAATTGAGTTTGATTTTCAGTATGTACATGATCTGATTGTAAAATTAATTTCACATAACACAGAAAAATATTTTTGTAGTCAGGCTCCCATTCCCATGCAGAACTGAGATGATCTTTCTACAATTTGAAGACTGCAATATTGCTTAAACAGCAACTAAACTGCTTTAGAAAGCCTGATCTGTTAAAGACAATCTTAAAGTATTAAACAAAAAGAGTGGATAGTTTTGTCCCAAAATATATCTGCTTTAATACTATGAGGTTGTATTTTGATGATTTATGTACCAATGTGGCCTACACAATGGTACTTTTTTTTCTCCCTCCAAAGAACATCAATATATGAATAGTCAAGCTTGGAGACCTTGCTCCAAATAGAACATAGTTACAGAACAGAATTACAGTTCTTACTAACACCACAAATGCTTCAGTCAAGATTTATTCCTACACGAACAAGGATTTGCTGGGTGCATCAGCAGCTCCTCTCTCCAACACCTCACGCCACCACTGTGAGGAAATTCAGGAACACAGCCAGGGACTCCTCGCAAGAGGGATGCAGCCGCTCTTGCTCTATCTATGGACCTAGATATTACAATCACTTTAAAAAGGTAAATTTTAAGCATGCAAGACCAGAGCAGGTCATCACAAGTTCTTTCCCAAAAATCTCTGGTTCATAGCAGCTCAGACCCAGCCAAGTCTGGAAGATTCCTCTATCAGTCGTTCTCCAGGCTGTTTCAACCTTGTCTTTAAGCTTCACGGATTAACAACTGAACAAAACAGTGAAGAGTATCTCAGGATCTCTACTTCTTGAAGTCTTTCAGTCAAAATTGCTTAAATCACAACCTAGAGCTCCAGTATGAACTACAGACTGGATGCATGAGTTACTCTTTCACTGGGCATTGTCTACAATCAGCTGGGGAAAGTAAGCCCAGATCACTACAGCCACTGAGAGCTGACAATCCCCAAAACTGGCACTGCGCATCTCCTGAATACCCTCATTTTGAATACTACATAGTATTTTGACTTCTTTCCCTTGTTAAAAAGACAGTAAAATAAGTAAATAAAGGGCAGGAGGACAGACCAAGGCTCTAGAACAGACCCATGTAAGGTGAGATTGCAGGTGAATTTTAACTTCTAGAAAAGAAATGGCAAATATACATTTTAGGTCTATAAAATCACACACAAAATGGCAAACAGGAAACAACTACACACCACTACTCAGAAAACACATCATAAAGAAGTAAATAAAAGTGCTCAGGCAGAGGCTATAAAACAAACATGCTTTTACAGACACTGTATAGCAAAACACTGGAACTGCTGGCACATGATGCTGCAGAATAATGTTATATGTTTACACATGTCCTGTTTTAATGTATTTCCATTTACTAAAGATGGCATTAACAAGCTTTTTAACTTGACCAGAATATCTCAAAAGTTATGGGTTAATAAAATATATGCTACTAAACCCATAACATATTAAGGGAAGTATTACTCTAGATAAATTAAATAAGCTTGCATAACTAAACCATTATGATGTACAGATTATTTTCCATAATGTGCTTAGAGAGCTATCAAAGCACAATAATTAGCAGAATTCTTTTTGAAAAATATTCTTTCAAATTAAGCTTTTGTGGATTTAACACACTGCCAAAATGCATAAATCATTCTGAAAATGAGATGTGCATTGGGCAAAACCCCAACAGTTTAAACATATACCACATCATGCCACTAAAATAGTTTTAGCTGTGTGGCTTAACAAGATAGAAACCTTACTTTTTTCTGCAATACAAATTTATTTTCTATGCAAATGTTTTTGACAGAAAACGTTTCATTACATGAAAAGCTGCAGAAATAAATTCTGTCAAATACAGAAAAAAAATTGACATTTTTCTTAGAAAAATTTTGTGACAAGATTTAGGCAAAACTGATCTATTTCCTTAGGAATGGTTCTATTTTCTGTTATAAAAAGCTGAAATGTATTTCTTATGCTTTATACAAGAAGAAAGATAACTTACACATGAAATGTGTAAATTCTCTTATGTCCAGCAATTGTGTTCATTTCACAAATGGAAAAAAAAAAGTAATCATACAGCACCAACAACTGCATAATCTACAACTACCACCTCTCTTTCCTACTCACTATGCCCATGCTATTTCCTATTTCATCCCGGAAGACTTTTCACATTTTCCTTAGTTACTTACTATCGAGAATTAGTCTTAACCAGATGGTTTTGATTGCTTTCTCATGAAATAAAGATTGAGCTAGTTGCTCTGCATGCCTCCAGATAGAAAAAAAAATTATAAATTGCTGCAGCAACTGAGAGGTGGGGTTTTTTTAACTTTGCTTCCAGTAAACTTGAGCACTTCAAGCCCTTTAGTTCAAAACATCTAAAAAGATTTGAAACTTCCTATTTTCTTTCTAATTTTTTATAAACTGGAAAAGATGTTCCTTAAACATTTCCATCGTAGGGATAAAGCTGGAAACTATGACTTGAAAACCAAATTCACAATTGAAAGAATAAAAACCAAACCAACCATTTTTTCCCCTAAGATCACAAGTGTAACTAGCTCAGGATGTCACAATATTAAAAAACATTGTGAAAAGTAACAGAACAAGCTGACACACTTTCACAGACACACTTTCACATGTGACATTTAAAACAGTAACAATGTGTTTTCAAGAAGGAAAAAAATCAACTCCCTATTTCCTGAAAATTTCGGTCAAACAGCTTTCATGTTTGTGCAGTTGAAAGAACATACAGATATAGAATGCCTGTTTGAAAATTTTTATAATGTTTTCTCATGTAACATTCATACTGTAATCTGAAATTTGTACATTTAGCACCCCAGCCTCAGCATCTGCCTTTCCATTAACAAGCAGAGTTAAAAACCAATGTTTTTTAGATCGCAAAGTTACAATTACAAATACTTGAAACTAAGTGACAAAATACCCATTTTGCTGGTATCTTAATATTTTATTCACAAAATAAAGAGCTTTGTCTTTCCAAATAAAGAACATAACAGAAAGACTCAATGATACAGTTATAAAAAAGGGGTACTGAAAATTTGAAAAAGTCTGGGAAAATTTACAAATGCAAACTATCACTTTGTACAAAATCTTTTTTTAAAGAAACTTCAGTAATAGATTTTAAAATACAGTTTTAACAGCTCAGAGAAGCATATCTATTTCCCATGGTGGTCGTGCTTTATTTTCGTCTGTGTGGGGAATTCTCCCTTCTCCTGTCCTCGTTCCTTCTGGATTCCCTGTGCTGGTCAGAGTAACGGCTGTGCTTCTCCCGGTGCTTCTCCGACCCATTTCTGTATCGCTCTTCCTGCTCCTCCTCTCTGGGACTGGAATGGCCACGCTCCCTCTCTCGGGATTTTGATCTTTCTCTTTTCCTGCTGCGATGTCCATTATCTTTGCTCCAATGTCTGTGATCTTCATCATCAGACAAAGAACCTCTTCTTTCTGGTTTCTTCAGTTTTGAATTACTGTGTTTGTTTTCTAGATCCTTACTTCTTTCATGGTTCCTATCCTTCCCACTGTGGTAACTGTCTCTGCCATTGGACTCATCTCTGTGATGATGTTTTGATACATCATCTCTCCTGTGTGATTCCCTTAAATGTCGGTGATTTCTTTCTGATTTGCTCTCGGTATCACTTCTTTCCTCTTGCTGCCTCCTTCCTGTTTTCTTTTCAAGTGATTTCCTCTTCCTTTCCTGTTTTTTCCTGGAAACTTTATCAGATTCTCTCTTTTTCTTTTGCATTCTCCTTCTTTTGGCTTTAGAAACATCTGAAATTATAACAAATTATCTCAGATTGCATTCTAATTTTTTATGTTAAACTTATTAAAACTACAGAAAAATTTCTAGAGATCTATCTTTTGTCAGAAAACTTTGGCACACATATATCTGGACAAAGGTTCAAAATAATGAACTCTTGATTTTTATCCCTTTGCTATCTGCAAAGTGATGCCTATCTTATGAAAACCTTTACCTCTAATCACCCTCTTGCTGACTTGATATGGAAGGACCAGAAATGGGCTGTAAAGTCACACATCAAAGCACTCTCACAAATAATTCTTTTAAGACAATGACCTTTCCCAGACCATCCAGTCTCAAAATCATTTATTTTTCCTGGAAATGCTTATAAGTCAATGGAGATTAAAAACAGCAGATGGGGAAAAATCTCCAACACTACCCCTTGAGGAAACAGAGGTAGGATGAAATGGCTTGAGATAAGGGTATTGCAGCAACATAACAATGGCCTTCAGGCTCATTTTTCAGGAGAAATAGTGACAGTTTTGTCAACAAGACAAAAACTAACTTCTGTATTTCTATATACACAGTAGCACACATCTCAGTTGGAAGAGGCCTTACCCTTCCTGTAATACTCGACAGTATTTATCACGAACAGTCATTTAGAATAACCATTAATTCACCTCATTGTATGAACTATACTATCGCATCAGCTGTTTCTCATCACCTTTTGAAAATATCACAGCCATAAACTGATTTATTAGTACATGCAATACCTGAATTCTGTAACAGTTGTCTAGTCTCATGTGTGAACTAAGGCTTCATGACATTTTGCTAAAATGCAATGATGGATCAATTCAGATACATTTTAATCCATTACGTGTTTTAAACAGTGTTTTCCATACTATTTTATATACACCAGAATGCAGGAAAAGACCTCAGAAAGCAAATAGAAAAGAACCATCTGCTTTGACAGCAGACAAATTTCATCCTCTGCTGGACCTGTTTTGGTTAGAACTACCTCCCCGCAGCAGAGCTAGCTGATGAAGTTCCAAGCATTAACAGGCAGTAAGACAGTGATCTCTAACTTAGTTGTATGCTCAATTTCTCAAATTCTAATCAGCAGGTTTTCTACTTTTCTCTTATATACTGCACCATTAAAGAATTGAAATACTACAGCACATTGCTCTGAAAATTTCCTTTTAATTTTTCCAACTTATTTTATAGATTTAAGAAGTTGCACACACAGGAAGATCTGGAGTTATAACCAGTAATGGACCTCAACTTAGCTTACCATTAAAGAATACCATTATCTTTAATTAGTGTTTTGATCACTCTATTAAAGTACACAAGAACCTAAAAAAGAGAAGTGAAACCAGGCTGCAAAGATCAAGATGCAAATTGTAATGAATGTGTTCCTGAATGGAGAGAAGGTCCTGAACTTTGAGAAAATCAAGCGCTCCTACTTGCAGACGGCAGACTTGGTTTGTCAGTAAGGACGTCCCCCTCCGGTCCCAATGCAGCAGCTCAGCCCAGCGGCAGCTGTCCACGCGGAGCCACCTGGCTCTGTGCTGAACCAGTGCCTCTGTGACCCTGTCTGGCTGTGCCCTCCCCAGAGCTGTCGCCACTGCCGCTGCGATCACACGCAGCCCCCACTTCGGACATCAGGTTGTGTGGGAGAACACAAGCGCATTTCCAAAGCAGGAGCAGTTCACTCTGCTTTTATTTTATGAATCAACATTTTCATTTCAAAGACAGGTAATAAATCAAATTAACTTTGAATCAGCAAACTTCTGTACTACAGGAAGTCATGCTGTGTTATCATCTGCTCGTGTTATTTATACTGGAGGAGACTGCACACACTAACTCATAATAGCAAGTGCTTTAAAGATTAAGCAATGCTTATGACAATTCATATCAAATAGAAGGCTCTACATCAGCATGATGGTATAAGATGAAAAACACTAATTATAATGCATAAAAATAAAAATAAGTTGTCAGCAAAAGCTAATTCTTCCCTGGAAATTTCTATACAGGCAAGAACCTTGTGTCACCACAAAAACTTTTCCCAAAGCAGAGGAATTAGAAATAAAGACTCAGATGGAAAACAGTATTTAAACACATTGCTAGAACTGAAGAATGTAATTCCTGACTCAAGAAGAAGCCTGTATTTCCAGGGAAGGACACAAGGAGTATCAAGCTCACCCAATTAAGCCAAGCAAAAGAACAATTGTAAACATTAGCTTCTACAGTTCACCAGTAAACACAGAGGTAACAATAGGGAATGACTCTAATCCCTCCATCCTCCATTAAACTGAAGTCATAGTAGTGTGCAACAGGTATAAATTGTGTAAAAAAGTAATCTACAAACCAATGATATTGGTACTCAGATATTTAAGTCCCTAAACATGGAACTTGGTTTTTCTAAATTCAAAAATAAAATTCCACGAGAAATATTTAATATTTTAAAATTTTAAGTTTAAGAAAATTGATTAGTTTTTGTAATAGATACATTAACAGTGTCTATAGACAGATCTTCCTCAAGACAAGTACACTTAGAAACAAAACTGAACACATACAGAAGGAAATAGAAGTAAATAGACATATTCTTAATGTTTAAGTACCTGAGTCACTGCTGCTGTCACTGCTAGATGAGGAATCACTGCTGCTCGATGACTCTGAGCTACTACTGCTGCTGTCAGAATCAGAATCTGAGGACGAGTCTGTGTCTGAAGATGAAGAGGAATCTGATGACTCAACATTTTGCTTCTGTGTCATGATCAACTTTGGTGCGTTTTTAAGATGTTCCCGTAATTCATCCCTAATTAGCAAAAAAAAAAAAAAAAAAAAGTTCTTCAATTTTATTTTTGTTTGTGGGGAGAGGGAAGATGAAGTAAAGATCAGAAAAGTGTTCCTCACGTTAGTCCTCCAAGGCCAATAGAAGTGAAGAAATTGATGGCAAAGCGAGTGTTTCGTGGGTTATCCCGAGGCAATAATCCCTCAAAGAAAGGCTGCAGTGTCCTGATGGAAACAAATATCTCAATTAAACACCATGCCAGCTCAGCACTCTTGCTGACACAAAGAAACTGAAAAAGAAACTGTATGGACATCCACAGGAAAGCAAAAGTTCTTCTCATGCATTTTTCAATACTTTGTGTATGTGACACACCTAATCAAATGTTATTTAAAAACCTGCTCTTTTAAGAACACAAACTACTCCACACACAGGAGAGCTGCACACACCCTGACAGACCGACAGCAGAATCTGCAACTTTGTGAAGCCCTGAAGTGACTTGTGAAGTTGCAGTAGCCTGTGAGAGCAAAGGATAATACGTGTTGACCAAGACGTTCACAGACCTAGGTACCTATGATGAAATCCCATCACACAGGGCCTTAAGTATCGTTACAAATTTAAGTTTACATGACCAAAGGCATCTACCAAATTCTTCATAATACACAGAAATAATACATAATACATAATACATTCTTTTTAATACAGCAGAAATCCCAACTTAGAGGAAACAGCTCAAGCAACTGAAAGTAACATTGCCAGAATGCAACCCATTAAATCCCATATAGATTTAAAAGAATGTTATTTACATTACATTTAAGGAAAAGCAACTAATCCTACAAAAACTGTTACTAATAGTTGTGTGTTTTTCTAGGTTTTGTCAGAAGGAGAAGCCATAGTAACATTTATTCTGAGGCTATATAGCTGACAATATATAAAAATAAGCTCACACTTGGAAAATTCTTATGCAAAGCTGAGTATCACTGGGAGGTGGAGGGGGAACAGATACATCTTGCAAACAGTAAGGCATGTACTTGAACCCAAAATGACAGCAATGCATTCAGCTTAAAGAGACTCTTTGCAATGACTAAATCTATACATGAACTTATTTTTGAAGTACTGCAGCTACAGGAGGGCAGTCTTGAACATGGAGTTCTTATCTGTACTTTTTCAGATAAAGAAACTATTTAAATTTACAGTTTTGAAAACAAAATTTCAACTTACTCATCTTTCAATCTTGCATTTAAATTAGGAAGTCCCATATATTCACTGAGTTCCTGAAAGAATATTTTGACAAAAATTCTACTGGAGGATGTGGTAGTTTCTTCACTCAGTATTATACATTCAAGGACCTGAAAATGTTCAGAAAAACATAAACTCGTAAGTTTAAACATACAATCTTTTATCTTAAAAATTTTTGTCCTTCTGAAATAACTCATAAAGACTGCTTTTCCCCACCTCCCCCCTTGAAAGATCATAAATTCTAGTGAAGACTGTCTTCCTCAAAAATTCATTTTTACCACCTGGGAGCAGCTACTGATCATATGTATACTAGTAATTCTTTAAGGGTTTATTTTATCTAGGGAAACTCCACAAGACAAAAATCAAGTGTGTGAACTTCTGAGAAGTTAATAGATTTAGGATTTAAGCACCAAAGAGGTAAAATATTTGGACTGACTTATGTGTGCCTGAAGAATGACAATTAGACTAGACTATGATACAAGAATAAAACAATATGAAAAGAGAAGTTACCTTGATACTGATTTCTTAATTTTTAATCTTATAATATTATATCTCAGATGCAAGACTGCCTTTATTTATTAGATATTTAAATTAAAAAATGGCAGTATTTTAAGTTGTTTCATAATTCAACACAACTTCTAATTTAATTTATCAAAAGCTTAGAAGTTCAAAACTCTTTTCTAAAAGAAGTACATTTTAATCAACCAATTCCAGATGAACTCCATAAAATAATAGTTTAAATCAATTACTGAAAAAGGGGGAGGGAGGATGATGATGCCCAAGAGGGAGAAAGAGGAGATGGAGCAAACCAAAATTGTTCAAGTGTCTGAGAAGATACTTAATATAATCCAGTTTGCTACAAGTCGTCACAAATTGTAGAATAAATACTAGAATTAATGTATTATATATTACTGTGGAGTACTGGAGATTAACTATTGACCACGAAATCTAGGACAACAGCTTTTTGTTTTAACTTACACTCCAGGGAATTGAATCGGTGTACAGTAGATGAGCAAACATCTTGGCTACATTTCTCAGTTTGTTCGTTTCCAAACGATGAATGGTATCGTACTGTTCCTTGAAAATGGCTTCAAAGGATTCCATATATTCTTTCTTTAACATGCAGAAACGCTGAGACAACATTGTACAAATGAAACAACCAGATTTAGCAAAACACTAAACATGCCAATAACCTACATGTAAGTGACCTAATGGTGTAAATATTTACTGCAAGATTTCCTTTTTAAATAACCCTTGGAGGAAGAGCAAACACTCAAATGGATATATTTTATTGCTTTTAGCAGTTTGTCAGGACAAGACACTCATTTGCATTGCAAAGTAGTAATTTTTAGTTCTGAACTACAGCAAATTATCCAGCAATTTGTTTTACTTCTATATATCCAGTATTTTCACCTGATACAACCCCTTTTTTTTCACAACATCATTGAATGACTATTTCAATTTAGAAAGGCAGCAGGAAACAGAGAAGTAAGATATTTCAGACATAAACATTCCAAAGAATATGGAAATCAACATTTACATTCATCTCAACATGTAGATTCATTTGGTTAGTTCTTTGTAACTGACTGTCAGCAAAAGGATTTCCTTAAATACTGGATGAAAAGTACAAATGAGAATAAACACTGCCTTTCACCATAACTTGCTCCCTTGGGAGGACAAGTATTTCACCTTAACTCTTCAGATATGTCAATATTATCACTAGGGAAACCTTCAGTAAGAAATAACTGCAGCTAAATTAGCAGTTAGTTAAACAAAAACAGAGTTAGCCGTTTATTGAAAAGCAAACAAACAGAACACCCACAACCCCAGAACAGTAAGTATTCAATCTTCTGCTCTAAATAAAACCTACTAAGCAGCTTTTAACAAGGTGGTAAATGACAAGAGTCTCCAAGATTAATCTTCAGCACTGTAAAAAGGCAATTTTCTGGGAACTCATAACACTTTTATGTTTTTTTAGTACCATTTCTTTGCCACCGATTTATTGTTCTACCATAATGAGAAAAAAGGGAAGCAAAATAAGCAACAATATAAAGGGAAAATGAGTTCTCTCATTCTGCATTCACTATGCTTTTTACAATCAAAATGCTAATTCAAGTCACTAAAACAATCAACTTAGATAAGCATTTTCAGAATGATAAAAAGACTGTTGGTTTTATTTATCCATTAAAACTTAACATTTGACACACAAAAAATAAGAGTAAACAAATGAAATTTTCTATCATAAAGTGTAAAATCTGAAAACACAACTCACCCCTGCCAGTAACCCAAAGAATTTCTCATATGTTCTTTGCTGAGCACAGCAGTCAAGTATCATATTGCAGAGTTCTTTCTGGGTTATTAAAAGAAAAGAGTACTTCTTTAGGTAAATTCACTGTAGCAGCAAAAAAACCATCAGTACATGCTAAGCAATTGAAGGAAGCGTTACACAGATATGAGCTTTGAAATGAGCATTTACATAAAACTTCACTGGCAACACCAGCAGTTTTCTGAATTTCCCTGGGATGTGAATATAAACTTCTGTCCTTCAAATTTGCTCTTCTACTTAAACTAAGATTTATGTGTTAACACACTGGACATCCACCCAAAAAAAGTCAGAATTTATTTACAAACTGATTTACCACAGTGAAAAAAGAAGTTACAAGATAAAAAGTGATAGTTTTGAGCACTTTCTTCATGGTTTTTTAAATTTCTTTTTTGGGGTTTCTTTTTGTTTGTTTTAAATAGCACCAATCCCTGCATTTACAGAAAATGAAAATTCTTTACAACTTACAAATGTCAAAATGGCATACAGACAAGTCATTTGAAAACACAATGTGCATTTCTTAGCAGCCTATTTCCAAAACCAGAAGTATCTGTAGATTTTGGTATACACTAATACCTTTAACTATTCAGCCATAATTTGCCTGACAAACTCTGCTTACCATAAGCAAGCTGAAGACTGAGTTCCACTGCAATTGCTTTAGCCCTGAAGGTGATGTTCAGAAAGACTAAACTTAGCCTTGGGAGGCCAATATGCCCAGATTTCCTCTGTTGACAAGAGGAATTTTTCAAAAGCAGCTGTTTTAGGCTCATATTCTGAATCACCCTTTACAGAAGGGTGCCCTTTACCCTCTCCTTCTTGGCTAGGAATGAACAGAGGAAGCCTAGCTAGATCAGTCTCCCCAAACTTTTGCGCACCCCCCATCATCGATAGCCTGCCTTCCGTCTTCCCCTGTCTCCATGGTGAACATGGATGTCAGAACAGAAGATGCTCTCCCCATCCATTATACCAACTATCTAGAACAGTGAGTCCAGTCTTTCTGGAACACAGGCTGTCTGGCTCCCTTTCTCCTTGTCCCCCAACACCGTCACCTCAAGATTATTATTGGACCTCTCTCTGGTAGCTACCTCCTCCTCTTTTTCACACACACCAAACCAAGAACCTGAGGGAAACCCTTTGTACCTCACCTCTAGGACCAGGGCCCTTCACTGGCTGAGAGCAGTGGTCCAGGCAGGGAAAACTACACAAGTTTAAAACCAAACTTTTTCCCCTGATACTGTGTGAGTTACAGATTATAATACAGCTGTGAACTGGTGTGGGGCACATTCTGAAACACTAATTAAGACAAGTGAAGCAAGCATTTTTATATAAATTAAGACCCATGAAATATGTAACACTTAGAATAGTATTGCAGTTTTCCCCCTTTCACTTTTTTTTATTACTGTTTTCTCATAAAACCAATTCCAAAGTATAATCCAATTTATGACACTCCCAAATAGGTTTCTGGCTGTCAGTCATGTATCTTCCATTATTAGTTTAACTTCTTTTTATACCACTAGTAACACTCCTGTAAAAATTACTGGATGATTTCAAGCATTTTGTTCTCTTTATATCTTGCACCAATTTACTGTAGCATATACCAAATTTCATATTCTCCCACTTCTGTCATTCTTCCAAGCATGTATTTGGAAGAAACATTTCTGTCCATCATAACTCAAAACAAATAAAAAGCCAACCACACTGAACAAGGAAAAAAACCACCCCTCCAAATAATGAGGCAGTAATATATCAAATAAACTTACAGATGTGTTTAAAGGCATTCCTTTTAACACTGTCACACTATGTTAGTGTGATGTATTAAAATGCATATTAACTTTTTATATTATCCATTTTACAGTAATGCTGCAGTTAATCAGTTTTTAAACAATAAAAAGGGTAAAGTGCTGATGCCACTGTTAATAATGTCAGCAAGACTTGAAAAACAAATTACTTTTCTTCCTCATCTTAAATGCAATTATAGCTTTGGTATCCCCTGTGGTTTTCAGTAATTAAATATTTTAACATTTTAATTAAATATTACAATGATTTCTAGGGGGTATCTTGAATAACCACATGCATGAAAATAGATTTGCCCATAAAGACATTCTTGCTAGTGTTATCTAAGCAACGCGAGGTTAGGTCTAGAGTAACTGTCTTCCAGATTTAAAATTAACAAACTTTACAATTATTTGATTACTTTTTGAGAGATGCAACAAGTTCAAATGGCAATTCTACCTTAATTTACAGCTAGTTAACCCATTTCTGTACTCCCAACGATGTTTATGGCACAAAGAGCCTGTTATTTAGTCCATCACTTGTTTGAAGAACACAATGAATTTGTTCCCCAATTTTACAGGCAATATCTATATTGTGTTGTTCAACTGTTTTCATACAGTGCTCAACAAGTAACTACTCATCTTAGTAAAGAAAGTATACATAGCTATCCAATCATGAAGTAAAACACTTCAAAAATATCTGACATCTCACACAGATGGTGAATCGTCTTTTGTGAAGAATTTGAATTTATTATTGTACCATGGAAAACAACAGCACATCACAAAACTGCTAAGACAGAAGGTAAGGAGAAAGTTTCCTTTCAATGTACTGCATTTCTCACAATTCTCCCTAAATATTCTCTACTCACTCTTACCCACACCGAATAATGGTTTAGATGAACCACGACTCAAACCTAACCTGGGAAGTATTATCATACATGTAAAGATGCTAAGGGAAAAGAGAAAAATCAGACCTGTTTTTTTTCCCCTCAGTTTCACCATTTTAAAACAGAAGCACACCCTGCCCAATCTATATTCTCTCAGCTTTACACAAAGGCTGTCTTCACTGCAGACAGAAGAGCTAAAGTAACTCAATCCCTTCTGATCATAAATTCCTCTTCACAGCTAGGACTTCCCCCCACCACCTCCATCTCCTCTTATTTTTTGCCATTTCTTTGAAATTTGCATTCAGCTAAGACTGCAGCTTCAGAGCTGCCCACAGGCTGCTTCCGTGACGAGGTCAATTCTGCCCTCCCCAGCTGGAACGGATTCCATTTCCACCTCCCTTCCCTTACCAACCCCACAGCTCTGTTCCATACATTGCAAACACAAGCTGAAGCCATCATGACACATCCCCATCCTTTAAGCTAAGGTAGCTTCTTAAAATAGAAAACTTTCAATGCCAACACTTCATTTCTAGAAGTTTCTTCATGGAACTAAAGGAATTGATTTGCTGAGAGCAAACCTAGTGAAGGCCTTAGGTTCATTTAAATCAATGTGAAATCGGAATTATGTAAAACGAGTGCCTGGCATTGTATCTATTTTCACTGCTCTTACAGATGCTACACTTTTCCTTTTTTTTCTTTTAATTCACTGAAGCATATTTTACTCCAACTACCTTAAAGCTTTCCTTACTGCTGTGTATTTTAATGGGCATAACCACCACACAGCCTATTTTTCCCAGCATCTCTACTCTTTTTCTTCTTTATTTGTGAAGTTACTACTTAGAGCCAAAGCTGGCAAAGCCATGGAAGGTGTTTCAGTAGCAGGCAGCCTCTTGGTCAAAGGGTTCAGTGCCTTTAGCAGCTACTACAATGTTTCCAGATCTGTTCTGTGGTTAGCTGATGGTCTTCCTCAACTTTTGTCCCTTTATTTACCAATTTTTAGCTCAACTTCTTTTTATGTTTAGAGCAACGTATGCTTAGAGGTGAATATGGGTATCACAAATCTTGCATAATCAGACTTAATATTTTACATTGGAACCATTAACAGGATATAAGAATAGATATATTTTTAATCATGCTGCTACAAATCTGCAACACACACACACACAAAAGAGTCTGGTGAAATAATACATTGAAGTCCCTCAGTTTCTCTTTCCTTCCACCTGAAGTCTACACATGCAAAACTTCAAGTGATTCCACTGAGGTAATCTGAGCAATTCCACCTCCTTGGGCTAAATTAATACATACATTTGTGGAAGATCAAAATCTAGTCATCATTCTGCCTAATGCCTGCTATCAGTAACACATCAGCCTAATTATGTATGGATTCTATCCCTTCATTTTGTAGACATCAACAAATACCACAACATAGTAAATATATGCTATGTACTTCTTTTTAAATTCATAGATCATGAAAATTCAGAATGATTCCACATCTCAGGCCCACAAAAACTCCTGCTTCAAAAGACAGGAAGTCTACATGAGGATAATCCCCGTCTAAAGACAGTAGCAAGTCTGTGAACTAATCAAAGTGCAGTTGCTAAACCTACCAGCTGCAATGCTCCCCAATTAGAGAGAAAATCAATGAATCTAAGAAATCATCAATTTGACCAGAACATAATTATCAGCTTTAGACCATCCCACTCTACCCCAGTTTCTTGAACTACATTTTCACTGAATGTCAAGTCAACATAAGTACTTGTGCTATCTTCAAGACTTGATGCATAAATAACACAAGAGACAGTGACACTCCCACACCACCAACTAGGACTGCTTTGAGCAAGTGACACCATCCTGTAAAAATGAAGATGTGTCAGATACACACATAATTCTTTCAAGAAGGCTGTGCCTGCAAGAATTTTTCACATTTCAAGTTAAAAAAAAAAAAAAATCCAGTGACCTTTGTTGGGGATACACACATTGAGGTGCAGTTATAGAAGAGGCTCTAATAACTTAGCAAAGTTCCAAACATTTCTGTATACAAGTTGAGTTCTTATCACAAGCCAAAGACGGAAAAAAGCCTAAAAGCCAATCCATTTTAGGCACATTTTCAAAGAGCAAGAACAATATATATGATTGGTTTAATTTTTTTAGTTGTTCCCACCACCCTTGGGGGTGATTGGGCTTTTTTTTCCTTTTTTTGTTTTCAACTAAGCTTATCAGAAATTGAAATGTACTTCCTCCCAGAACAAAAATCTGGTCAGGGAAAGCATAAAGTAAAAACCCTGTTTTTGACATTTCAGTCGGGCTTGTTTGTTTGCTTTGCTCATAGTTCAGAAGCTAGAACAACTGGTAGTACCATACCCCCCTAACTACAATTTTAATTTATTTAAATTTTCTTCTTTGGTAATGCATGGGATTAATGCAGCTTTGACACAGACGATAACAGCACTTTTTAAAAAAAAAGAAATACTGTGCTCTGCCTGGACTGAACATATGCCCAAAGAACAATTGCAAGGCTTGTTTAGAACAGCTTCTCACAGACAGTAGTATAGAGAACAAAGCTTTTCAACTCTTGTTCTGAAGGCTTCAGTTGAGTCTAAATAACATGAATAAAATCAAACCTACTCCTAGTAAATTTGCGTAGAAATGAAAGAATTTCAATACTTTAAATGCCTTTCCTCAAAAAAAAAAAAAAAAAAAAAAAAGGAGTGCTGACATCCCCCCTCAGCAGCTGGTACTAAACCGCAATGCCAAAAAGCAGTATTATGTTGTTCCAGTCTGCAGATTATCCATTTGAACCTTAATCCTCTTTCTGCAAGTCAGAGCTGTGCGACAGATCCATTACTGGTATTAAGCATACAAACAACTTGTGTTGCACAGCAGTTGATGTGACACAATAATCTGGCAATTCAACCACTGATAAAAACTGCTAAATGAATTCCTGATAAATCACACCAAAAATTTCTAGACATAAAGATTTCTGGAAGAGTTAATCAGAAAGATAGTCCCTAAGACTATGTTAGTCTCAAATCTGTTGTTCCCATTTGTCTTTAGGTTTCAGATACCCTTATTAGTTTTTTGATTGTATTTAATTGACAATTTACTACTCAAGACCTGTGTAAAACAGTCTCAATAACACAATTAAATAAATATTATTTTATTAAAGACTTTCAGAAGAAAAGCAAAAAGTTACTGTAAAATTAGACTTGATTTGAACAAAAATTTTGCAACGAGAATTTTTTCACCTGAGTTTTGAGGAATACTTCAGCTAAATGCTCTAGTTCCTGCTTCTCATGGTGACTGCCATTCAAAGTAGGAGTTGGAATAGAGAATGAGCATAAATGAAGTTTGAAGGTTCACCCAAGAGTTCAGCGAACACTTCAGAAATTTCTCAAGACTGTTTAAAGCTTTGAATCAGAAGGTGCAAAGGAATTATAGCTAAAAGACACAACACCCTGTGGTATAGATTATTGAAGCTTTCAGTAAAACAGGCCAAAAAAGAGTAAACATGCGTTATGGCTAAAAACACAGTAGTAGAGAATCATCAAGGTTGAGAATACCTCAAAGATCAAATCCAGCCATAAACGCAGCACCTCTGCGTTCACCACTACATCATACCCACAGATCTTCTGAATACTTCCAGGAACAGTGATTTCACCACTTCCCTGGGCAGTCTGGTCCAATGACTGACCACCCTTTCAGTGAAGAAATTGTTCCTAGTATCTAATTAAAACCTCCCCTGGTGCGACTTGAGGCCATTTCCTCTGGTCCTCCCACTTGCTATCTGGGAGAAGAGACCGACCCCCGCCTCGCTACAACCTCCTTTTGGGTACTTGCAGAGAGTGCTAAGGTCCCCTTTGAGCTGCCTGTTCTCCAGACTGAACAACCCCAGCTCCTCAGCCACACATGGTACTCAGGGCATGGCCTCACCAGTGCCAAGTACAGAGCGACTGCCCTGGTCCTGCTGGCCATGCTGTTCTTGATAGAGGCCAGGATGCCACCGGCCTTGGCCACCTGGGCGCTGCTGGCTCCTGGTCAGCCACTGTCAACCAGCACCCCCAGGTCCTTTGCTGCTCTGCAGCTTTGCAGCCACTCCTCCCCCAGCCTGCAGCTCTGCCTGGGGTTGTTGTGACCCAAGTGCAGGACTCAGCACTTTGCCTTGTGGAACCTCACACCGCTGGCCTCGGCTTATCGATCCAGCCTGTCCAGATCCCTCTGCCTTCCTGCTCTCCTGCAGAACAACACTCCTGCCCAACTTGGTGTCACCTGCAAGCTTAATAATGGCTTGTTCTGACCATGAAGGCAGTGGGAATCAATTCAATAAAGGTCTCATTCTGGAGATAGTAGCTTGAAAGAATAAAAGATGATTTTCCTAGTTTAAAAACTGGCAGTTAATTTAAACAGATTTTCTACTGAGTGCATTCAGTTTTTTTATCCACATGTACAGACTCAAGCCCCATAAACCCCTGAAAAATTTTATTGTCTATGTCTACATGTTCTTTCGGCTCTCACACTGGTCAGGAAATACCATTTTTTCTTTTTCTTTTAGCCCCCATAAAGGAGCTTAATTCTGTAAAATGAGCAAGTCAAAGCTCTCACATCTTTGATTAAATGAGGTGAAAAATAATTACGATTATTAGGGGAAAAAAAGAAATCAGCACAAAGGAATGGCCTGATAAGGGATGCAGTCTCACAGTAGTTTTGAACCTTGAATTGCAGTAATTCCTACAACTAATATTGAATTGTAGGTTCATACTAATTGTTATTTTGGTTTTTCTCTTCCTTCCTTTATTAAATTTACTTTTTCTGAGCAGCTTTTGCCCACAGAAGTTAGAAGCTGACAGAGACTGCCATGGTATTAAATATCAAGAATTAAGCAGTTCCCTGTGCAGTTATACAACAAGCAAGTAGTGTTTGCGTTATAACTCTGTTGTATGGTCTAGTACATATATTCTAGATTGTTTGCTCTATTCTTTATAGCTGAATTGATTTGCTGGAAAACAGGATTTTTTTCCCTTTAGAATTCTTCCTGTTATGTATATTTCACTGAGAACTATAATCTTATGCATGTTTAATATTGCATTTCATGCACAGAATCAGAGAACTAGATTTAAAAAAACCACAATCTCAATTCCTAGTTTGCTTCCATGTAAATTGCTTAAAACAAAATAGTACAAGTATTGAAAAAATCATAGTCTGACCAATTCTCAAAGAACACCTAACTGTAGCCCAGATCTCCCCTTACTACTTAGTACTATACCAATAAAGTTACTTATTCCACACACTGTTTCAAATAAAACAACGAGTGATAATTTAACCCATAAGAAGTGGGTTAACAGCTCTCCCAAGTGCACCTCCCCTGATGGTCGTTTACAGCTGACTGAAAAGCTGCTTGGAAAATTAGATGGGTACTTACATTCTGCCAGTGTCAAATATAAGTACTGAATGAACAACAGTTTCCTTTATTGAAAACAGAGCAATGGCATTGATCTTACAGAGTCTAAAGACAAAACTGCTTTCATCTTACGATCTCCAAAATTACAGCACAGCAATCAATCATACTCCAAACTGCTTTAGTTCAATACGCTGCTTATTCAAAGACTGTGAAAGCACCAAAACAACACACTCTTAGCACTGTGCTAAATTTCAAGCCCCACTGATAAAGTCTACAGCTGCCTGCAAATACTGTCTTGAGCCCTGAGTTCTTTCAGAGACAGAGCTCTGAGAATGACTGCCGTGCTACAGTATTGTCATAGGATACACGTTCGAACAATCCAAACAACAGACCTTTTTGAACAGGCCATGAGCAAACATTTGAGTTGCTTGACAGAAAGCAGCAAATGCATAAAACAAATTCTGTATGAAATACGTGCCAGTCTATTTGCTCTAAAGGTTGTGAAATTAATTTTGAGGAACAACAGCTGTAAGGAATGACCCTCACTCATCTGCTTGCTATACAAATTAGATCACAGAACACGAGCAAGACACTACCATAGTACTATTTCTTAATAATGTTAGTAACAAAAAGAGTAAGAATAAAGGCTTACAGTCTGACTATCAGGAAAGTCCATCTTCAGCAGTTTGTGAGCACATTCTTCAAAGTCTAAGCTGAAGAGAAAAAATACTTATTATCTGTGCAATACATGCTATGCTAAAAATATTTCAGAATTATATTAAAATTGATTGTTGGTGCTGAAACTGTAACTGTTCTGAAGTATCTTAGCTGTTTGATTTGCTGATATTTTATTGGTTTTGTGGGTTTTTTAAATAAAAATTTTGTATTTCATTAGTTTATATCTGAAAATTAATCCAAAGTGATTACATTTGCAGTCAATCTGAAAACAAGATGACTCAAGTCATTATTACTATTATATCATCTTACAAAACTTAATAAAACAGAAGAGTGGGAGCTCGTTTTGCACATTTTGAAACACACTGAAATGCAAGCACTGCCCATAAGCTCTCAAAGCAGTATATACCACACTCTCCTCTTTGCTCTTCTGTTCTGAAAGCCTTTGCCTACCACCAGGCACCTCCTCCCACCCAAGTATAAGATGAACAAACTTCAGTAAGGCAAGAAAGTATTGAACAGTAACTGAGCAACATAAGGGCCTTTCATACCTCTCAGCATGGTATGAATTCATGTCTACTGATCAACACCACAACTACATTGTTGCACTCCTCACGCAGGGTCAGAGCTGCAGAGTATTATGGGCTGCAAGCGATCAATCTCTCCTCTCACCCCGGTGACACAGGAGCTACACCCACCATGTTTTGATAATTTGTGCCCTGTACTGCAAGGGGATTTCATCCTCAAGACGTACAAACAGACTGTACTTCAGCGTTGGTATCTGCATACTTATTTTCCAAACAATGCAGATGGCAACAGGCCTGAGGAGAATCACACTGCAGAACTCCTTCCTCTCAGAAGTGGAGAAAATCTACGCATTTCTAAGTGTGTCTCAAAGCTTTTTAATAAATTCTTAAGATGCTGTGAAATCTGAAGATCACTGACTTCTGTTCGCTCAGAAAATTCTGATTACAGCAACAGTCCCAGAATAAGTAAGTCCCAGTTCACTACCCAAACATTTTGAAAAAAACAAGATTTATCTCAGAATGAGAATTTGGGTATCCATTTGTCAAGAGTCTGCTTTACACAGCCAGGTCTGGCTCCATAAGAAACACTTCTCTACTTTTTTTTGTTGTTGTTGCACATAAGGAATTTTAAGAGGATTACAGTTCACCCATTTCAAAAAAACTACACTCATAGGTGTACAAATTGTATTATATTTACCTTGACTGAATAGCAAGATAAATTGTACGACGGAAGGAGACCAGGTTAATTTCTGTTTTGTCATGGACAGTAACTTTCTGACCTGGAAAAGGAAAATGTGGTTTTGTAAAGAGCAAAACTTTAAGGAATATACATGCAATAATCTCACCACAGCTCTATCTACCATTTACTAAGTCTATAGCACACTATTTTTCCAGAGGTACTTAGGGTTGTTTAGCAGGTTTATGTGGTTTTTTTATCTTTATTTTTACAGGTAAGGAAAAAAGTAAAAATCAGCATTTGCTTCATTTTTAACAAACAGATAAATATTTAGAGATACAGTTTTAAGAAGGTAACTCCTCTTTTAAAGACATTTCATGTGAGTCACTGCAACCTCTAGGTTTAAGATTTCTTGTCAACATTATTAGCAACCTATTTTCTGCATAGTTTAGCTATACAATGCTTTATGTGGCATCTCTGATTTTAACAGGTAGTTCTTAGTTCCTGTTATGTGTAGGATCTACATTATAGCATTCTGCAAAGTCCTGGAGCAAGTGTAGAAAAACCCATTCTGCACCAAACTATTCCGAGAACACTGTCATTTGTAAAATATTCCCTATTCCTTCAGTCTTTTCAAGTTAGGTAAAAGCATAAGTAAGGAAAAGTTATGTGTATGTTCATACTTTTCATCAGCCTCGAAGCTCTGCTCTTCTGTGAAATACTACACCAGACTAGTCAAGAAATCCATTCCTGGTATTCTACAAGAACAATCCTTGACTGGCTTTTCAATTACTCATGTAGTCTGCAAAAGATTTTAGTTATGCTTACCCATCAACACTTTCTTTCTGGGAATTGAATATATTCTTTGAAAATGTATGAACTATGTCTCCACTGAAGATCAAGAGTACTGAACTGAGATATAGAAGATGTAGATACAGTTGTAAGAAAACCTATTTTGATTTCGACAGTGACTTAAAAACATGTTTTAGTTGTTTTGCCTTTTCTGCCTGTGCTGAATGCTTCCTCTCAGATCACTGCTTTTACACTGTTTGCTAGTAAACACTTAGATCTGAGAATAATTTAAGGTGAAAACATTCCTTAACATTTGAACATCTTAGTTTTGCAACACATCTACGAAGTTAAGCTTTTCTTTCCTGTTACATCTACAAGCAATGAATTGCTAGTAAGGTGCCAGTCATACACTTACCATCTTCATCCTCCTCTTCATCTTCGTCTTCATCTTCCTCACTACTTCCAGCTTCCTGATTTCCTTCGGATTCAGTATCACCTTCATCAAGAATTTCTGAAACAGCAGTACCCCAGATTAAAAGAATATAGACCACAGTACTTTCACTACAAAAACCCCTAGACCTGAACAGGGAAAGGAAGGGTGTCTCAGGTGGACAATGTAGCAGAGGCAAAAAACCAGGTGAACCTTCAACCATAACTGAATGAAAACATAGTTGGAGAAACAACACTGAATAGCAGGAACAAAATGGAAAAAGTCTATGATGAACTGAACAACAGTTATAAAGGACAGAAACATCATCCATTGTTAAATAAGTGTTGGCAACAAGCACTGAATAAGCAAATGCCATAGGTAATTGCTGTGTATACACACAAATATCCCTACCTTTCTTCAGCGTTTTGTATTTCTCCTCATTTTCCATAAAGTTCGGATCCATCTTGAAAACATCTTTAGAATAAAAGAGAATCTTTATTTAAAACACAAATTGAAGAAAACTATGAATATTTAATCTTGAATTTATTTTCTTGGGGAATGCAGTCAAGGAATTATTTTCCATTTCTAACTTACTAAGAACATCCTCTGGGTTGTAGTCATCTTCTAATGGCAACATATGAGTAAACTGATCCTCCTCTTCCACTAGATCTAATCCCTCTGGAATGATTGGATGGTCCTTGAAGCCATCCTTCCGTACAGCAAACATAACTTCTATCATATACTGAACACGCATATCAATTTTAGATTCGTGCAGAATGTGTCGAAGACGATCAAAGATTGCTTTGGAAAAGAGAGAAATGTAAACATGAAAAGGATTTAATAATACAAATGTCAAGACAACATGTTTTGGCTAACTGTACTTACCATTAATACCTCTAGGAGAAACTTCTGTTAATTTGAGCCCACTCTCTTTAATAAAGCCAATTGCTACTTCAATGCTGTCATCAGTAGGCCTTTCAAGAAGCAAAGTGAGCATTTCCAAGCATAAAACCTCATGAGCCTATGGAAAGAATCAGCAACGAATTAGAAGGCACTGTGTTACACTATCATCACAGTGATTTACTTGACAGACCTGTCCAGTCTTTGAGGATGCCACAATACAGTAGTTTTGAACACACACACACACACACACACACACACACACGGCAATGGCAGCAATGCAAATGATTCAGAGGAAGCCAAAATTTCAAATCCAGTTTTACCACCAGTATTTACACCAATTTTGTAGTGAATGTAGTGAATGTGACCATGCTATTGAAGCAAACAAGGAAGCAATGAAAACCATTTTACCATTAAGAAAAAAATAGAATGCATTTCCAAGAAGCAAATAAACCATCATTTGCATTACAGAAACTAGTTCCAAGTGCATTGTATCTATAATTAAATCAAAGCTTCAAGGATCAGGCACATAAGCAAAGAATACATCTAAGATTAGGTTTTCTTTTAACCAAAATGCTATGCATTCCCAATACATTTCTGAAACACTGCTTCTAGCCATTATTTAAATTGGAGCATTCTGATTTCTAACACATAAACAAGTGGCATAGAGCTGGATATTCATTTAATTTAGATGCAACTGAGTCTAGTTCTGCTTACACATGTTGCAAGAAAACTGCTTAAGATCTGTGGGACAGAGCCTCAGATGGATCCCTGCTTTACATCAAGACATGACTGAGTAGCCCAAACATACATATGAAATCTGGGGAAGCTATGGAGCTTAAGTGTAATGATAAGCAATGATAACCGCATAAGCAATTACTATTATCTTTTCTAAAGAGTCTTCTAAAGAGTTTTCTAAAGTCCTTGAACAACTTAAAGCACACACCATACTCAGGTTTTCCGCAACCTTTAGAACAGAGAGAACATCTTCACTTAGGATACTGCTGTCTTCAAACTAAAACTTAGCCATATAGGGTTTGGATTGAGTAGAAACAAAGTAACATACCACATTCTGATTCATCAAATGTGCAACAAATTTTGAAGATGTTAAACAGAGTTGCTGCAAAAGAAGTAAAAAAGCAATTTTAACATATAGAAGAAATAATTTCTAACTCAGACATACTATAGATTTGTGCATCTCACAATCAAATTAAAGTCATGAAACTATTTTGGGATACTGGTAGTTGTTTATAATTAGGACTTTCAAAAATAATAAAATAAAAACCCAACACCCCCGTCCCCCCTCCCCAAACTATCTCAGTATGAATCCAGAATAGGTTGTCAAACTTTCATGATACTCTAATTCTACCATAGTACTAAACATATCATAGATTGGTCTGGTCTGTGTTCCTTTGAGCACACTTGATGCACAGTTAACACAGAAGATTTACAAGTTTCAGCCTGTTGCCTCTTCATGTTTCACATACCTTGTCATTTCTGCGATACCCTTTGCGAAAATTTAGTATCAACCTCTTGAGAATCAATTCACCAATATTTGGAAACTTTGAATTGATAATTGCCACAAGAGCTGCATAAACATGAGTAAAAATCGGAGAGGCACTCTGAGCTTGCAAAATGGATCTAGACAGCAATCCCCTGTAAAAATATGTAAGTTTTAAAGATTTTTCTGGTAATAAGACATATAATGTTTTTATTCAGTTCTTATAAAGTAATACTGTGCAGTTGGAATAGCTGGAAGAAACCAGATAATCATTTTCAAACCATTGTTTATCATGACACAAATGGGGTTTTGCAAAATGTGCTGCACAAATCTGTCTGAACTGAAAAGTTCTTAAACTGTTACCTTATATTTTCATTAAATATTTGTTAATTAAATAAATAATTAACACATTAACAATTAACAAATAATTAATAATGTTCATTAAATAAATATTCATATTAGAACGACACTTGAAAATGCTAAGCATGCAAAAAGCCATCTTGTATCCTGCAATTGTCTTTTTTAACCCCAACTTAGTCTGATTATAAAAGGATACTATTTAGAGCCTAAATGAATATAAACACAGGGCTCATGAGATAACAGTTCTTTTATTATTCCAATTATCTCTCTTATATTTATTATCAAGACTAAAGTCCAAAAACAATCTGAGACTTGCTTCTGCCACTCTCAATTTTGCTTTCTGTAATGCTTAGGGAGCACACAGAATTTGGCTTTTGCAATATTATTCCATTACAAATGGATGAGGATAAAAAACTCCACAAATCTCCAAATGTGAATCTTTAAAATACACACTGATATCCAAATCTATCTTCCTTGTGGTCTATTGAAATCCTCAAAAAAACTCCTACAGAGTACTAAACACAGAGTGCATAAGGATCTCATTCCAACTTACTTTGGAGTTGAAAAATGGAGTAGAACTCATTTCATACCAGTGCACAGAAACCAGAGTATTTCCATTTTGAAATTAGTTACTTCTTGCTTACAAACTGAAACTGGTCTGTTTTAGTTCTTATTTATCCTCTACTTAAAACCTCAGAAAAGGACTTGACAGCTAGGTAAAACTTCATGTAACTACGTTTATGTGCACCTTTATGCAAATTTGAAAGTACAGAATTAAGTGTAAGAAGGAAGGAAATGGTGCTACTTCCCATCTACATTATTTTGACATTTATAAACTACACACAAAAACTTTCACAGACAAGTGCATTCTAAAAACATTCAATGAGCTCATTAAAATACTACTGCTAGTATGAAAATTAAATTTTGGTGACATGAAATGCAGGCCAGTAAGAAGCAGCCCTATAAAAGCCTGAGACTTCATTATTAGTCTTAACAGAAATCCCTTTCAGCAACTACTTGCCCACTCTCTAGATTTTACTTAATTCTCTTATTTTTATGCTAGTTGCATTATTCTGATCTTCCCATCAGATACAACACAGATGAAAAGTAATGCACTCCTCCTCAAATAACAGTGATTAATCTGTGTCAGAAAGTGTTGCCATGTGTTTGAAATGTAACATAATTATTTCTGGGTTCTCCAAGCTCCAACAGCATAATAGCCTTCTCTCTACATTACAACAATAAACAACAGACAGGTAACTACAGTAAAACTTGTTCTGCTAAATACTGCCTACAAATATTATTTGTCCCAGAGAAAAAAATCTAGCATTACAAAAATAAATAGTGACAATGGTAAATTACAAGTCATTCAAGTAAAGTGCACTGGAAAAACCTTAAGGAAATATACACCATCTTTTGAACTCTTTTATTCCACAAGCATACAATCCCTTTCCCAAGTAAGAGACTACTCTAAATAGGATAATATAACCTAAGGTTAATACTAAATTCTGACTAGCACCCATATACTACACAGAGCACACACAATGATGCACACATGAACAGCGTACATGTTACCAGAAAAGCAAAAGAATTATTTTAAAATACTAAGACTTACCTTCCCCGAACAATATTTTCCTGAAGGAGCTCATGAATGATGTTTTCTATATTAGAAACGTTCACTTTATTGACAAGACCATTGATGGACTTCTTCAAGGCTTCCCAACTCATCCTCTGATATGCCAAGCTATTATAAAGTATTACAAATTATTAATGGATAAATTTGAAGTAGCACTGAGTACATTTTAATATATATAGAGCATACATTCACATTTTCATTTAATCTGTAAAATAGATAAGAAAATATGCACTGCATAAATGTGAAGACTATATCACAATTATACACTCAACAATTAGAAAATCACTGAACCAATATGATACACCAAAATTTAATTCTCTGCAGACATGGTATAAGCCAGTACGTTCAGTTTTTTAAGACATTTCAAAAAATTCCTAGCTACATTCTGCATCCTACTTGTTCATTTACACTTCACAGCAGAAGCAGGTAGTTTTACTCTCATTCTCTTATCTCTCTTCTGATCAAAATGTACCTTCAAAACAATGATCAGAGCCCTAAAAACAGATCCCATTTTTACCAACAATCTCTAAACACCTTGTTTATCTTCAGCAAAAAACCTAGTATGTCACTTTCAACTCACCTGTTTTTATCAGTGATTTGCTCCTGCATCATCCGGAGCTTGGCAGGTGGAATATACGCACCACCTGTGCGAGTGAGGATTGGATCCACCTCTTCCTTCTTCTTCTTTGAAGTGGTCTCATCATGAGCAAGTGAGCTCTGGACTGTCGACCTCTCTGGACTCCTACGGTCAGGTGATGAGTATCTTCTCTGCTTCCTTCGATCATATTCTCTGTCCTCCCATCTCTCATAGTGTCTATCTCTTCCCCTTTCCATCCTCCTAAAAAGAAAATAAAATACACACCAAACAACCAAGTGTATGTGAAAAGTTTTCACATTTTATTCCTTAAAATAAGTATTTTATTACTGATTAAGAAAGGGCTTGATACCTTCCTTCTGAAGTTCTGTCATCATAGTATTCCCGTCTTGAATATTCCTCATCATATCTGCTGTCATCAGAGTATCTTCTCTTTCTGGGAGATGGAGACCTATCACGCTCAACATCCCTGCTCAAAATCCAAGGCACAAAAATTCTTAGTAAGAGGCTGAGAAGAGCAATGGTATTAATATTTCCTTGCAATATAAGGTTACAATGCAGAAGTGTTCCAATTCTGCAACACGCGTTTCAAAAAATGTGTCACTCAAATAAAGGCTCTACTTTTATAATAATTGGTTGTCAGGAAAAAATGATCAAAAATCAAAGTAGTACTGTAGAAGTCAGCACCTAGCATTTAAAATTAAATTCTTAACAGTAATAACATCAAATACCAAAGGTAAATTCAGCAGCAGGCATTTCTTGGAACACATGTATTCATTTATTTCACCTACTTTTGCCTGTGTAGCACAAAACAATCTTGCCCTGAAGTGGTAACTGTGGTATCAGCAATATATGATTTCAAGCAAAAAGCTGGCATCTAATTTCCATTTTCAAGTCTCATGATAATTTAGCTAAATGGCAAGTTTTAGTAACAAACCCATTTAATTACTGCTATATTGACATTTAAGTACTTTATTAAATCTACACTTGCTTTTTACCACTCACTTACGGTTAACATATAAAAAGAAACATTACCTGATGATTTTTTTTTAACTTCTCTAACTCATTATGTGAGGTATATATACAGAATTGGTATAAAAATCAGTCATTCTACCTGTCCTCTGGAGATAAACTTTCATGTCGGGAAGTGTAGTTTTCCTTCCTTTCATGACTGGAACCATGCTTGAAGGAAATAGAAAGAAAAAAAAATCAAGCCCCAACATGACGGAGAGAACATTTCTTCAGATTAAACCACACTGTACCTTCAATTCCCACTCCTTTATAAGGAGGGCCATCAAATAAAGCTAATGACAGTCAGGCATGACAAGGACAGCTGGTTCTCTAGTAACAAGAAGTTAAGCAGCTGGATTCCCTGCTACAGGACGCTGCAGATGCCAAATGCTTACATGGATTCAAGGCACTGAAAAAACAATGAAGAAAAACCCGCATGGGTTACCAAAACATTTATCTGGCTCAGGAAGCTGCAAACAGGTAGAGTGGGAGTGTATGTGGGCAAGTACTTCTCAAGGGATCTGCTGTCGATTACTGCTGGAGACTAGAGTAGATGGATCACTGGTCTGCCTTTCCTGCTTCCTTCTTGCAGATGCCATTTCACTTTGCTGCATCACATGCAATATTATTAACAGAACTGCACCACTTCTTGTTTAAAGAGTGTCTTTCCTCTCTCCTAAAAATCCCTCTTGGGTAATTTTTCCTTATGTTTCCCCTTTTTACCAACCACAATTTACTTTCACATGAGTCAGTCCCAGCTTCATTATAAACATCTAAGTCACATGGTTCTACTTGGTCAATTTGCAGGATTGTTTACGTGATACACACTTAAACATTTAACACCAAATTCCACGGGCTGAACCATTATATATAGAGTATGGAGTCATACAAAAATTGGAACACGGCAGCATCTACAACAAACATAGAAGATATTAATCAAGATGTTTCTAAACTACTTGGGTAGAGTTAAACAGCAGCTTTTGGAACCTCAGTACTCTCATTCCAAGAGTCCTCTCTTCCCTAAAATATTATTTTTTTCAGAACCACAATCTCATGTTGTCAGTGATTAACTGTGAAATAGGAAACACCTCACTTGATGCACAAAGTCAACACAAGGACTTGCTTATGCACCTTGATGGAACTTCTGGCAGCAATACTCAGCTCATTAGTCAAGCTGGCACTCTCTCCAGCAACATTCTGGCACATCAGTTCCTGTCCCACCAAAGAACCAGTTAAATTGTTGGTTACTAGAATACAAGGACATCTCTTCCTTAAAGGTCAGGGTGGGCTGTTATCTCCATAAAATTAATTGAGGGTGTGTGTATACATGCAAATAAATAATTGTATTTTTGAGGCCACTATAACTATCTTAGAACACTGCCTTTTCTAGGGTGCATGTCAAACACTATGTTAAAATTATACCCAGTATTATCCTGCCTGCAACAAGACAACGACACAAAACAAACGCATTGCATTGTTTACTGGGAGCATGTTCCTGTACAAGTCATGTTCATCTGACAATTTAATTTTAGGGCCACATTATCTTTGACAGCAAAGCTAGTACAAGAAATTCACATATAGTCACCAAGGCTTTCTTCCCCTTTCAATATTCATTTTACCATACAGCAGATCACTGAATTCATTCAAGGTTAAGAAAACTCCCTAAGGATTTTTCTTCCCCTCCACCCAGTAATATAACACAAGTCTGTCTTTTAAGCTTCTAAGAAAGTAGTAATAAAAATCTTTCAATAACACAGAACAGTTAAATCCTATCAAGGAGATGGGAAGAAGGCAGTTGGTCTTTTTAGTTGGTCTTTTTAGCATGATCCATTCTCATGGGTTCTACATCATCTCTTTGCCCAAGCAGAACCAAAAAGACAAGTGCACACAGAAATAAAGCAATGTTATGGCTGTGTCTGTGTTTAGCATTTACCACATCTCCTTGCAAAAGCAGATACATTTACTTAAGAACTTGCCACCCTTAGCATTTCGTGACTGGGTTTTCTACTAAAAATTAAGTCCTCTTCCTCATCCATATTAATGAAAATTATTAACCAAAAGTGTCCAAAGAGTGTGCTTTTGCTAACTGGCTTATTTTGACAGATAAGAGAGCACTACCAGACTGGGAAGATAAGAGAAAATATTAAACGATCCCTTGAGCATCCCTGCTAAAAGCCAATCCAAGAAAAACTGGATCTAAAAGAGTGCAGAAGCCTAGGCTGGGTCCAAATCGAGAAACTCTGGCAGAGAAATACCACAGATTTGAGGTAGTGTATCATAACAATATTGCTCTGCCAACCTGTCCCAAATGTGGTGTACTTTAGAAACACAGCATTTCTAAAGGATCGTTTTCATGTAAGATCATTGACACATTTTCCAAAATCTTTCTCTGTTCCTCCACATGCTTATGTTCCCTGTGGAGCCATCACCATTCAGTCAGTTTTGAGCAATTACTTATCATTATATGCTAATAATGTTCAGGACTTTTATAGTTAGGAAAACAAGTGCTAGAAATAGCTATAATTTACTGACTCCTAGCAGTATTTATCGTATAAACTGCTGCTGTCAGTTGACAAATATTACTTGCTTTGCTTTCAGGAAGTTTTATTTAACACAATACCAACTACAAGCCCAATTACCAGTAACAAGGAAACAGCCAGATCCTGCAAGTTTAAGAACACTTACATTTACTTGTGTCACCCTGCTCTTCATCTTGACTTCCTGCTTTTTACAAAGTTCTCAACGTGCAGCAATGAGACAATCCAAGCCGGAGTTCAGCATATGAAAAACATTCCACCTGTAACACACAGAAGACAATCAAAAACATTCGACTGCACAGGATGCCGGAACATGCACCTTTATTTTGTTCTTTAAAGCTATGCTTACACAGGTCCTTAAACCAAAAAGAACAGGCCCCCCGAGTTTATTCCGATTTCCGGCCGTCACACAGCAGCTGCCGAAGCAGACAGCGGCTGTAGAGCAGCGGCCGGGAGCTCACCGGCACAGCCGGCCCCGAGACACGGCAGCCAGGTCGCGCCTGCCGGGGCTCGGCCCACCGACCTCTCCACACGGCTCCCGGCCCGCGGCCCGCCCGCCCGCCGCGCTCTCGGCGGGGCCGCGTTACCACCCGGCCCGCGGCCTCCCGCCCGCTGA